>JAOPTO010000920.1:0-47509 GCA_033822845.1 Tetrapedia diversipes
TATGATGAAAATGAAAATGTCGATGACGTTATATTATCTGAAATCGACTCAGATGAAATGCCTAAAGGAATATTAACTGCAATAGATTCCTTCAGTGTTGAGTCAGACGAAGAATTTTTTGGATTTGAATAACCTTATGTTTAATAAATAACGAGTTAAAATTCCACCATAGTTTTATTATCGAATGTTTATTATTGAAACCCTCCTGTGGTCTTCCGGACATTTTTGTCCCAAACGTGTTTCTCTTTTACTAAAAGATCTCATTAACACTAGGTTTGACGGGTTTTGGACTTCAGGAGCAAAATTTGCCAAAACAAACTTTATTATTCTCAATACTTTTTGTTAACTTTTATTAACTGATACTGATACGAGTATACCCTAATTTATTTCTCTCTCAGCTCTGGAGTTTCAAATTCTGTATGATATACAGTGGCTCCAAAAAATATTAGTACACTATGTCACAAATAAATTCGTTTAACCCTGAATAATAGTATAAATAAACATAATAGTATACGTATGAATTAATCTCTTCTTTTCATCTAAATGCCATTTTAAAGGGGTGAAACCAGCGTTGAAGTTTCTGAGTTTTCTCTCATCTTTTAAAGATAACTTTGTAATGGTGTTTGATGAAGCAAAACCTTTCAAATAGAAAATGTTTAATTTTTAATACTCTATCGCCCTGTCATAGAAAAAGAACACATAAAAGCTTGTATTCAAAGCGTGAAAAATCGCTGAAACTTTGAGATTCGTTATCAACCCTCTTAAAAGATATTTTGCCGCCAAAAAAATTGCTCCACGTAGGACACACCATGCTTTGTACACACATAAGGTTTCATTGAAATCAGAATTTCAGAAGTAGATGAATTTCCTTATAATACGGTGTACGAATACTTTTTGGATACTATGAATACTTTTTCTTAGTACATGTATATTAGAAATAGATGCACAGAAAGTATCCGCAAAACTACTGTTAATGTTAACACTATTCCTACCGACACTTCACGTGTACCTATTCCTATCGCGACATTTCCACGTAAGACAGACTACAAATTTTTCTCAGAAAATAAACAATGAAAAAAGAAGCGAATATTGAAATATGTATTATACGTATATTTGAGGAAAAGTCTAAAGTTTAAAGGCGATACAATTACGTTGTATATATGAAATTCTAATTGAAATTTTAAAAACGGTCATTTGACCGGTCGTGGTAGGAATAGTGTTGAGCAACAGATAAAGAAACTGTTACTGATGGTTTGCTTCGTCAATTTTATGTTTAAGTACTGTAGGAGCCAGAAATTACCCATAGATTTATTAAGTTTTATTTATACTAATTAGGATTTAAGATTATGAAGGTTTAGTGGCGAAATTATTTCGTGAGGCGGCACTGCCTGCGCGGAGGGCAGAAGATTCTGAGCGAACGAAACGGAGTTGTGAAAAAACGATTTTGTCACGAAATGCTTTTTTTTGACACAAGACGCCCATCCTTTGTTCATTCCGTGCGCAATGTTCATGTAATTGTAACCTAACTCTCTTTTGTACTATTTTAACACATTGTATGCCGGCCCCGCGAAAACGCGGGTTTGGAAGTCTGTTGCTTTAGCGCCGGGTTTGCGATAATACAACATTCTTTTGTTTGGCGATTTGTTTGTTTCTATTTTTCGTTATCGTTAAATTGCATATAATGAATATGCAAACCAATTTTAGTGTTTTACAATAATGTATAAAATTTTAAATATTTTCTTCACCTACAGTTTTAAATGCCTCAGATGCCACCGGCATACAATGTGTTAAAATATATAATCTTTTATTAATTGTTTCCTACAGTACCATTCTTCCATAAATCAGTAGTTCTTCTTCACGAAATTACAAGACGACTGATTGCAATTTTTCCACGTATCTCGAGGAACGATTCCACCGATGTCGACTTCCTTTCTTTTACTCCGCCACGATTTCCGTTACACAGGGCCAAGAATCGTCGGACTTTTACGAGCGGCTTTATACGCCGTAATAACACGTTCGCGGGACTATGGCTTCATCTCGATTCCACGTGTTCTTCGAATGGCGTTTACCTGCGTTATTCGCCATCGCGTTTCCGTCAGCTCTCTGTTTGCTCTTGTTCTCGACTCAACCATTCGTTCCACGGTTGTTACACAGCAGGTTTTTGCGTTCCATTGTTGGCGATTAATTCGAGAGGCGGGAACAAGAGTTTTGGACACCGTGGACAGATTGGTTGTCAAGGTCACGGTCGTCGGTGACGAAGATTTGCAAAAATTCGGAGTCAAATGTTTTCGCCTGTCAGAAATTGAATACAGAAATATTACGAAGCAAAAATTAACCATAAACCAGTTTTTTCTTAACCCTTTATAAGGCAGAAGGATTCGGAGTAATAAAATAACTTGCGCTTATATTTTTGGCATGTTTTTATTTATATAACAAAAATAAACTTAAAAGAAAAACACTAACTATTTCGGAAGTTTTGGAAAAATAGGTGGTAAAAATATTCCCACTGCCCGTCAACAGAGTCACATGCAAGCTGAATTTGAGTTTGCTGAAGTTTTTGTTGGTGGTAAATATATCGCCTCTGCCTTAAAAAGGGTTAATGTACTTTTTCAAGAAGCTACATACGCCACATCTGGCATTTTAGAAAATTTTTGACGAAGCTCGCAAGATACGGTCAGAATTGCCCTTCCTGGTGTCGCGTAGAAGTAATAATAAAGTATCAAAGTATTATTTTACAAATAAGAGTTCATTTCATTTAGCAATATAAAACCCCATTCCCAATAAATAGAAATTTTATTTATACTGTTATTTCTTATTAATTCCATTTGGGGTCGCGACCCATAGTTTAAGAAGCCCTGGTCTAAGTTATTATATTATTATTTTGAACAAAATAATAAAAACCTTGTTATTACAGAGAAACAATTCTACTCATTATCCACCGATAACCTGCATATTAAATAAAGCATCATAGAACATTATACACCAATACCCCACTTTGCGTCGGGGTTACGTTCCAAAAAAAACACGACGCAAATTGAATTAAGATTTTCTATAGCAAACCATGTAAAGATCGAAGAATTGAAACTGAACTCTAAAATTAGCAAAACAAAGTGAAAATAAAACTGTATTAAAATTACGTTGATTTTCGGTTAGAAGAGGAATTACCGAGTCTTTTTTGGCATGGCGCAATTAGAAACAAAAGTAGAGCCGTCTGTTAGAAAACAAGAAAAAAATTCAAGACTCGAATCCAAAACAACGCAACCTCGGAAACCTAACGACGCGCAATGAAAATTAGTACTAATTGAGCAGCGACGCAACATCGAAAAAACGCAAAACGAAACGACGCAAAGCGAGGCATTGGTGTATACATTTGATCATTAATAAATTATGTTTGAGGTATCAAAACTGTCTTTTTGTTCAAACACTGTAACGTGTGAACGGGTACAGCCAGCTTTACATTTTGACCATTACCAGACAATTTGATTTTATGATACAAAATTACTTTTATCTTAAATGAATAAAACAAAATTAAAGTTCACTATATTAATCCTTTCAGCTATCCCCGAAAAAGTCGTTACATCATTGCAAATAAAAAATGTAACATGAAGTATGAATTTTAAAATAAAATTGTCAAACCAGTCAAAATGATTGGTGTGGTGGTTCTAGTATTTAATAATAACAACGATGATAAGGATAATTTTAATATTAATTTTAAGTGAATAGATAGTATCTCTAAAACATACAGTCTGTTGAGCATTTATAATTTATTAAAGGTTATATAACGTTTAACTCGTAAAACCATTTGTGCAACGAAGCAGGCATATTTCGACCTATCAAGGTCACTTCTTCAAGTGCAAAATCATTCCAAGCATGACCTTCGTTTTTACTCTCTTTGTCATTGCATTGCGACCTTCCTTTTTTTCTTCCTTTCACTATCCTTCTTATTTGTCATTCTCTTTCACTTTTGCTATTCGCTGCTGTTACACACGATCTGTCACCATTTCTTTGCTAATCTTCATCTCATTTGCATGGTAAACAAGAAGAAGTCAAACGACAATGCAATAAAGTAATGAAAACAGGATTGCAAACGGTTACATAACTATCTACCATTCCGTATCTAATCATTTAAACTTGATTTTATTGATGTTCAACTTTGTTGCATGAATACGTAATATTATTCACGATCGACTTCCTGCTTTTGCCTTGTTGGCGTTTATAACTGCTCAAATCTACTTCTGGCTCGTCTGGCTGGTTAGATTTTGTTTTAAATTTGTATTTGTTTCAAAGAATATTCTAAAGTAAGGTTTTTTTTAATAAGTTACGTTTTTTTAATTGAACAAAATAGTTATACAAATGATTACCATAGAAAAAGTTCTTATTGATTTTATAGATTTTGTACATCTCTCACGATATTTTTGTATTTGTTTCAAAGAATATTCTAAAGTAAGGTTTTTTAATAAGTTACGTTTTTTTAATTGACCAACATAGTTATACAAATGATTACCATAGAAAAAATTCTTATTGATTTTATACATTTTGTACATCTCTCACGATATTTTTGTATTTGTTTCAAAGAATATTCTAAAGTAAGGTTTTTTAATAAGTTACGTTTTTTTAATCGACCAACATAGTTATACAAATGATTACCATAGAAAAAATTCTTATTGATTTTATACATTTTGTACATCTCTCACGATATTTTTGTATTTGTTCCAAAGAATATTCTAAAGTAAGGTTTTTTAATAAGTTACGTTTTTTTAATTGACCAACATAGTTATACAAATGATTACCGTAGAAAAAATTCTTATTGATTTTATACATTTTGTACATGTCTCATGATATTTCAAGATTTACTTCATCGATCACCACGAAAATTGAGTGCATACTTCCAAGTACATGTGTCGTTTCATTTTATGTAAATTGATACTTTCAAAAATTCTTGTAGAAGTATCATTCAAGCATCGATATTCCCGTAAAAGTATCGGTTAGGTATTGATATTTTTGTAGAGGTATCGATCAGGTATCGATATTTACGAGTAAGTATCGAAAACATATGATTTCTATTCGATAGCTACAGTAGCAGGCAAAAGTTTAAGACGAGAAGGCAATATCAAGCATAATTTTATGGATTGCAAATGTTATCTATGTATATATTCATTTTTGTTATTATTATGGTAGAACACTATTTATTGATTAGCATATTGATACACATTTTCTTTATGGTGCTATTGCTTTTAAATTAATTTATTAATTTTCGCCGACTATTTGGTCTTAAACTTTTGTCCACTACTGTAATTCAAACAACGTCTGATCTATTTTAGCATTCTTCAAGTAAGCATCGATAGGTATCGATTTTATTTGTTATCTATGTCTTTGATACAATTCAGTATCAAATTTGAAATTTGTCAATTGGTATCAATAAGTATCAATTTTATTTGTTACCTATGTCTTTGATACAATTCAGTATCAAATTTGAAATTTGCCAAATGGTTTCGATTTTATTTACCTATGTCTTCAATACAATTCAGTATCAAATTTGAAATTTATCAACTAGTATCAATAGGTATCGATTTTATTTGTTACCTATGTCTTTGATACAATTCAGTATCAAATTTGAAATTTGCCAACTGGTTTCGATTTTATTTGTTACCTATGTCTTCAATACAATTCAGTATCAAATTTGAAATTTATCAACTGGTATCAATAGATATCAATTTTATTTGTTACCTATGTCTTTGATACAATTCAGTATCGAATTTGAAATTTGCCAACTGGTTTCGATGTTATTTGTTACCTATGTCTTCAATACAAATCAGTATCCAATTTGAAATTTATCAACTAGTATCAATAGGTGTCGATTTTATTTGTTACCTATGTCTTCAATACAATTCAGTATCAAATTTGAAATTTATCAACTAGTATCAATAGGTATCGATTTTATTTGTTACCTATGTCTTCAATACAATTCACTATCAAATTTGAAATTTATCAACTAGTATCAATAGGTACCGATTTTATTCGTTACCTATGTCTTCAATACAACTCAGTATCAAATTTGAAATTTGTCAAATGGTATCTATAAGTATCGACGCGGTATCAGTCTCAACCCTTCACATCGAAAGCCGGTCGCGTCGAAAGGAAAAAGGGAAATCAACGACAATGTGCTGCGCGTCCGTTGTTTATCAACAATCGACCGTCATTCCTCGGAGAAGGTTTACACGCAATTAGCAAGGCTGGCCTTTAACAAACGTCGTTGCGTCACTGACACTGACTTGCCAAGCTAGACGGGGTTGACATTGACACGCGTCGCGATTTCAAAGTCAGATCCGTCAGGATCGCTCGGAATATGCCGTGAGAGTTTTTTCTCTCATGCAATCGGACACCTTGAACGACGGTTACGAGAAAATAATGGAGATAGAGAGAGAGTGTGTGTGCTGAGAACAGCCGAAGGTATCTCGCGAAGAAGAAAAAAAAAATGAAAATAAAAGACAAGAAAACGGACGGGACGAAAAAATTGCAACGTTTTTGTTTCGTTGTAAGCATAATCGTGGAAGGAAGTGTGTCGAAACGTGGACCGTTGGGTTCTGCTTGTTTTCAACACCGGGATAAACGAAAGACGACAACGGAACGGTTTCTTAAGGTCCTTATTGTGCGGCAAACCGCAAAGAGGAGCGCAACAGATTTTTATTGTTGAAAATTGCGATGGACGCGAGAACGGGAAAAGTGAATGCAAAATTGTGCTAAAATATGCATTAATATGTTCGTAATATTGTGCTTCGAATGTATGACAGATTTATTAATGAAGGAGCAAAACATATTAATTACTGCATAATGAGATAATTTTAATATACAGTGGTTCCAAAAAGTATTCGTACACTGTGTTACAAATAAATTCATTTAACCTTATGATTCTGATTTCAATGAAAGTTTTTAATAAAATTTTGTAAATATGTGGAACGTAATATTATGTGTATGGATTAATTTTTTTTTACTGATATACCACCTTAAGGAGGTGAAAGCAACGTTAATCGTTTCAATAGTTTTTCTCGTATTTTAAATATAATTTTGTAATGGTGTGTGATAAAGCAAAACTTTTCGAATAAAAGATGTTGAATTTTTAATCTTCCATCACTCAGTTATAGAAAAAGATTCCAGAGAAACTTGTAATCGAAGCATGAAGAATCGCTAAAACATTGAGGCTAACTTTTAATCTCTCAAAAAGAATTCCCGTCGAGAAAAAAAAGTGCTCGATTTATAGCCCATTATGCTCTATATACATGTCAACTTTCATTGAAATCAGAATTTTAGAATTAGGTGAATTTCCTTGAAATGTAGTGTACGAATACTTTTTGGAGCCACTGCACGTATGTACAGTAGCAGGCAAAAGTTTAAGACAAAAGAGTTAATGAAAACGAGTAAATTAACTTGTAAGAAATAGCACAATAAACAAAATTTGTATTCTGTGCTAATCAATAAATAGTGTTTTTCCATAATAATAATAGATTAATAAATTAATTAATTTATAAGAAATAGCACGATAAACAAAATTTGTATTATGTGCTAATCAATAAACAGTGTTCTACCATAGTAACAGTCAAGATGAATACATAGATAATATTTGCAAACCATAAAACTATGCTATACACTGTCTTCTCATCTTAAACTTTTATTCGCTACTGTATTTAATGTATATTGTGTAGTTAATAAAAATAATATTACAGAATTTGTAATAATGAATTGTTTCTATCCCTGTCTATAGAGATAAGAAATTAGCTAGCAAAGTGAGTAGACAACTAACAAATTGAATATGGGCAAATAAATCAAATAAACCAACAAAATTGTTTTTAAATAACTTCTTACTTTAGCTAATCGTTTCAAATTAAATGGATACATGTACATATCATTATGAAAAAGTTTCTAACTCCTAATATTGTTAAAATAACAAATTAGTTTGCAGAATAGACAAATAATGATGTGATTTCGAAAAAATAAAAATTCCTTGACTAATGAACAATTATTGTCAAATAACTTTTAGTCGAATAAAATGATGCATTGTGTGTACAATAATTTTTTAAATATCTTACACGATTTTTTTTGCCCAACCCTATCATACATCAACTTTCATCAGCAGGATAATAAAAATAGGCAACACGAATTTTTATCATCCCTCAAATCAATGACGTATAAATATTAAATGCAGCACCCTTCTTGCCCCTATGCCATCGCGTTTCTCATCTCTGCATGATGTATTGATCTAACTTTTACCGAACATGCGAGTTGAATACCTCAGTGAAAGTAAATCCTCCGTCGCGCAGTCGACTGCGAGCTCTCTCAAAAGAAACCCCCAACCGAAGGAAAGTTATTTTCTTGAAAATGCTTCCACTTTCAACCTTGCTAGCTTCTTGCTATTTACAGTTCAACTGTGAGCCAATCGTGAAAGAAATATTTACAGTAACGAAAGTAAGCTTATGACGAGAGAACATTATGAAACAGAGTACTACGATGGTTCATCGTCCTTTTTGCGGAAAAAATGGGAAATCTCCCATTCTACCCTCTGGCATTGATTCTATTTACTTTTGTTATTAGTTAGACTTGAACTAGTGTTGTTCACAGTTCATTAAACGCATTTTTTGCTCTACCAAAGTACAATGTTTAATAAATTCAATTGCAGATCAAGACTAATTAATAACAAAGGTAAATAGGATCAATGACACCGTCCTTTTTGCGGAAAAAATGGGAATTCTCCCATTCTACCCTCTGCCATTGATTCTATTTACTTTTGTTATTAGTTAAACTTGAATTAGTGTTATTCACAGCTCATCAAATACATTTTTTGCTGTTGCAAAGTACAATTTTTAATAAATTCAACTCCAATTCAAGACTAACTAATAACAAAAGTAAATAGGATCAACGACACCGTCCTTTTTGCGGAAAAAATGGGAAATCTCCCATTCTACCCTCTGGCATTGATTCTATTTACTTTTGTTATTAGTTAGACTTGAACTAGTGTTGTTCACAGTTCATTAAACGCATTTTTTGCTCTACCAAAGTACAATGTTTAATAAATTCAATTGCAGATCAAGACTAATTAATAACAAAGGTAAATAGGATCAATGACACCGTCCTTTTTGCGGAAAAAATGGGAATTCTCCCATTCTACCCTCTGCCATTGATTCTATTTACTTTTGTTATTAGTTAAACTTGAATTAGTGTTATTCACAGCTCATCAAATACATTTTTTGCTGTTGCAAAGTACAATTTTTAATAAATTCAACTCCAATTCAAGACTAACTAATAACAAAAGTAAATAGGATCAACGACACAAGAAAGAATGGGAGATCTCCCCATTCGGTTGGTTAAGCGTGAAACTTTTGTCCGCCACTGTACATACCGCCATGGCGGTGCCCCTGTCTGCCATGGAAAATCGCGAGACGCGAATGAAGCGATAAAATCCTTAAACGTCCATCAACAGGCGAAAGAAAGACGGAAACAGGGACCGGTTGCCACGGTGACGGGACAAAATTGACGATATAGATCGGCGATCTATAAGGTAACGGTGTTTCCTCGGGATCACAGCGATCTTCCGAGATAAAGAAGTCCGATTGATACAACGCTTTTGTTCCCGAGCGTAGAAAGTTGCTGTTCGACGGACTTCGAGGAACATCGTCCGGGTGTTCCGCTAAAAAAGGACCTTCAGGAAGGTCCAGGGGTTCTCAGAACGCTATGAAGTTTGTAATCGCGGCGGGAGAACCGATCTTACGGAGAATTGGATAAAAACGAACCAGCCGAGTTCGATTGATCCTTACTCGGCGTTGTCTGTATTATTTACGATCGGTAGAAAGCGATTTTTAACAGGAAACAGCTCGATACACTGGTCTTTTCTTGCTTCGATTCTATTATTCTGTAATTTTTCCCAGGGGAGATTTAGTTGCAAAGTTAGGATTGAAAGCTAGACTGCGGATTTTTATGCGTTTATGGGAAATCCAGATACGTGTACGTAATGCGGAAAAACGTACAAAGTATCTAGGATTAGTTGCATGCTATAAAATCTGGAGGGTGAAGCAGATCTTTATCGTAAATTCCACTTCTTTGTTTACACTTACAAAGATTTGGAGCTGCATAAAATTCTGCAATATGCAAATAGTATGCAAATTGTAGAATTTCTGTTGAAATTGTATTATGGGATGGTGGCTATGGTGGAGGCGCGCTCTTAGAAATATTGTCTATTTAATGGGATGATTAATTTAGAGAAGAATAATTGTAACAATAATTTTAACACATTAAATAACGAAAGCTACAAATTTACTATAAAACGGTTGAAAGCAACAAAAATTTGAGGGATAGTTGTTTTCTACGTGAGAGATATAGCAAATTAAGTAAGCATTCCTTGCTTTTAATTAACTCATTAACGATGGTCTCTGTATTTCATATGTATCATAAATGTATACAATGCAGTATTAACTATAATATTTATCTGACTCATTTCGTGACATATCGAGTTAAAATCAAGATAAATATTGAAACATTTTATGTATGGATATGTATCTAACACAACAGCTGGTTATCATTTTCTTCATTAATAACGGAACTGTTTTTGCAAAGTTTAAGATTTTGGTAAAATTTTCGTCTCGCACTGCTGTTCAAACAAAAAATATTATTCGTTCAAACAGCCAAAATGTTGATGTCAAATGGTGTTTCAGCCCTAATGTTATGTAAATGAAAGAAATCTATAGAAGCATAATATATTTCTTCGTTTCACCAACTAGATTTAATAGATACGAAAATGAATTTGAACGGATAATATAAATTAACCTTTATGTTTGTTTTCGACAAGGGTCGGAACAATTCAATCGAAGACTGTACGTATTTTATCGAAAGCCGTAACTATTCTGTCGTGTTTCGTCTGTCGAAGATTAGAGAAAATGGAAAAATGTTGAATGGATGAAAAAGGAAAATTGAATAGTGAGAAGTGTAAGTGTAAGTGTAAGGAGTACAAAGTCGATCGTTCGGACTAACACCACGCGACGGCCATCTTTACGGCCTGAGTTCAAAAATGGCCGCAATCAAGCTGACTAAGGAGACGGCCATATGTACATTCACTCATTTTAGGATTCGAACAAGCTCGAAAAATAAAGTGTAAAGATAAAGAAAAAAGTAAAAAATATTATATTTTTAATAATTTCAGAGTATTTTTGCGGCCTGGGTTCAAAAATGGCCGCAATCAAGCTGACTAAGGAGACGGCCATACGTACATTCACTCATTTTAGGATTCGAACAAGCTCGAAAAATTAAGTGTAAAGATAAAGAAAAAAGTAAAAGATATTACATTTTTAATGATTTCAAAGTAATATTATATAACTGCTTGTCATTCGCCTCTTTTCAAGAGTCTAGTGCGAATACAATAAATCTTATCGGATCTTCCTTCTTTAAAATCGTAAATTGAATTGTTAAAAGCTAATTTTACAAACAAAATAGTTTGTAGGAATGCGATCGAGTGGATGCAAGTTTTTTGGGTGATCGTGATCGAATGCACCGAATGAGAAAGATTGACAATTAGAAAGAAAGGAAAAGAGTGTTTGGAAGAATATATATGACGAGGAAAATGCGAGCATGTGGCAGAAAGGTTTTAACTGTGAGGGCAGAAAGAGTGTGATTTTTAACGTAATAGTTGCTAAGTTGTAAAGTCGTTTAAGTTGTTAGTGTTAAATTGTTTTAAATACACATTTATTAACCCTTTGCGCTCGAGATGTGACTGTTAGTCACTAAATGATAGTTCCGTCAATTTTCACACTTTGGTTAGTTTATTTATTAGTTATATTCAAGGGTTAAATAATAACACATGCAAATTTTAATATAACACTTAACCAAACTAAATGTTTAACGTTTAATATAGGCAAATCTTAATAAATATTTCGAATCTGAAAATTGTTGAAGTCATTATCATTAAACGACTAACAGTTACCTCTCGAGTGCAAAGAGTTAATATTGTAATCACTTCACTTTTATTTTATTCACACCCCAGTCCCATCTCTTGTTAAAGTAGAATTTTCCTATAGTAATCCTTGAATTGGCCCGCAAAGAACTCCTGTTACTCGAACGCGCCACGAAAAGGCGAAACCAGTTACTCGAACGGTCAAACAACCAAGCCAATTAACCTGCCATTGCGCATCACATCGTTTCGATTCGAAATCACCGATTCGAGGTCTACTTACTTCTGCCGGATGCCGTAAAAACCGATCGAACGCGTATTTTCGTGCGGCTCCTCGAACCGGATGTGTCTCTTCAAGCTCGCCGAGAGACGAAATAAAAGGAGGCGTTGGCCCCGAAAATCGGAGAGAATTAAATTTGGATCTGATCACGAGATCCCCTTGGCCGACATGGGATCGAGCTGTGATCGATGTTTCCTTGTTCTTGATTCGGCACGCGGCCCCCTGTATTCCGATTCTTTCATCTCACGGACTTAATTTCTGTTCGTGCTCGGTAATTACCAGAGATCCTGGTTTTGAACGCGTATTAAGGACACACGTGTAGTTAATCTATCCGTGTGTTAATTTGTGTGCTTCTTAACGCGTTAAGTGCCACGCCGGTCCTTAGGGATCGGACACAGATTTTAGGTTCAGGTTAGATTCAGGTTAGGTTCAGGTCCGATTCTGGAAGTGTTCTTCCAGGGTTCCCGGTGCTATTAGCTTAGCTTAGACAATAGGTTAAGCAAAAACTGTAATAAAAAATGTAACTAGGTTTAAGATTTTTATGTAAATAAAGTTTTACCTACAATAAGTTTTGCGGGGGACATTGCTTGCCCCCACTAGACAGGGTCTCCTACGGGAGACATAACGCGGGGGGAGTACCGGACGTGTTCTTACAGAGTTCCCGGTGCTTCCCCAACCGCGGTAGTAGGCCACCGTGGAGGTTTTAGTAGGTAAGAATCCTACATAACCTCGCCATCTCCCCAGATTGGTGGGGATCTTTCTGAAGATTTCCTCCACGTATAAAAAAAAAAAAAAAAAAGGTTCAGGTCCGGTTCCAATTAACTTAGCTTAGACACTAGGTTAAGTAAAAGATTGTAATAAAAAATGTAACTAGGTTAAGATTTCTATGTAAATAAAGTCTTTAACTAGGATAAGTTTTGCGGGGGGCACCGTTTGCCCCCACTAGATAGGGTCTCCTACGTGAGACACAACACGGGGGAAGTACTGGATGTGTTCTTATAGAGTTCCCGGTGCTTCCCCAATCGCGGTAGATGGCCACCGTGGAGGTTTTAGTGGGTAAAAATCCCTCATAACCCGGCTACCCCCCTCAGGGTGGCTGGGTACCTTTAGAAGATTTCCTCCACGCGTAAAAAGAAAAAAAATGTTCAGGTCTGGTTCCAGGGGAAGTAGCTGCCCGGGTGAAGCCCCGGAGTGGCCTTGCACCGCTTCCTCCGTATGCGGATGGCGTCGTGTGGTGTCTGTACGGCGCCAGTTAACTTAGCTTAGACACTAAGTTAAGTATAATTGTAAGTAAATGTAACTAGGTTTAAGAGTTTTGTAAATAAAGTCTTTAACTAGGATAAGTTTTGCGAGGGGTACCGTTTGCCCCCACTAGATAGGGTCTCCTACGTGAGACACAACGCGGGGGAAGTACCAGACGTGTTCTTATAGAGTTCCCGGTGCTTCTCCAATCGCGGTAGATGGCCACCGTGGAGATTTTAGAGGTTCAGGTTAGATGTGTAGTATGAAAGAAGAGACGTTTAGCACTTCCCTAGACAAGGATGGAAACGCACATAAAATGGTAAGGCACTGTCGTCCTTTGACGACACTTACCACATTCGAGGGGGAGTACTGGAAGTGTTCTTTCAGAGTTCTCGGTGCTCCCCCATTTCGCTGTAGCAGGCCACCGTGGAAGTTTTAGTAGATAAAAATTCTAGATAACTTCGTTATTGATTAGCCTAGAATACGATATTATTTTATATTTTATCGTGCCATTTCTTAATAATTAATTTATTTAGTTTCTTTGACACTTTGTTCTTAAACTTTTGTCCGCTACTGTATTAACTACACGTACACATGTGTATTTCAGATACACGTGTAATGGGGATGCTAGTAATTATCGATCGTACGATTCCTTCGACCTCGTCCTGCCTTTATCCCCCCCCCCCCCTCTGTTCCTCGTAAATGACTTCTTCGAGCTCTGCTTTCTTCCGGTGTCGATGTTCGTCCACTGTCATTGTGTTTAACAGGCCGTTTTTTCTCTTCCGCGACGATAAACATCGTTGCACGCAGGATCTGCCCTCCCTCTTCATCTCTCGTGTCATAGTTGTTAAGCAGTCTCCTGTAGAGACTGTTTGGCCTGTTTAGGTGATTGTCGTCGTTGTTGCGACAGAATCAACATTGTGCAGTGTGCAAAGTACAATGGACAGAATTGTTGTTGAAAGGGGAAATTCAGCAATAATTCAATTTAGCTTAATTTACAATGGTGGCAGTTGAAATATTTTCTATTTGGATAAGTATATTTTGCGTGTCTATGCAAGGGTAATATGAGATTTAAGTAACTGAAGGCATTAAACAGTGTACTTTGCTTTCGATAAATGTTAATATATGCAATATTAATCTAGATTAAAAACTCTTTGATTCGATAATTTGTTTTACAAATAAATAGTGGTAGAGGTTGAAATATTTTTAATTTGGATAAGTATATTATGCGTGTCTATGCAAGGGTAATATGAGATTTAAGTAACTGAAGACATTAAACAGTGTACTTTGCTTTCGATAAATGTTAATAAATGCAATATTAATCTAGAATAAAGACTCTTCGATTCGATAATTTGTTTTACAAATAAATAGTGGTAGAGGTTGAAATATTTTTAATTTGGATAAGTATATTTTGCGTGTCTATGCAAGGGTAATATGAGATTTAAGTAACTGAAGACATTAAACAGTGTACTTTGCTTTCGATAAATGTTAATAAATGCAATATTAATCTAGAATAAAGACTCTTCGATTCGATAATTTGTTTTACAAATAAATAGTGGTAGAGGTTGAAATATTTTTAATTTGGATAAGTATATTTTGCGTGTCTATGCAGGAGTAATATGAGATTCAAGTAATTGTAGGCATTAAACAGTGTACTTTGCTTTCGATAAATGTCAATATATGCAATATTAATCTAGAATAAAGACTCTTTGATTCGATAATTTGTTTTACAAATAAATAGTGGTAGAGGTTGAAATATTTTCAATTTGGGTAAGAATATAGTGCGTGTCTTTTTTAAATTTAAGTAACTGAAGGCATTAAACGTTCAATAAAAATTTTAATGTTATATGTTACATTTGTGTATTATTATCCATTATTCGATTCAGAAAGTTAGACAAAGAAATTGCATACTTAAAATCGCTAAATATCGTACAAAAATTAATTTCAAAAATTGTTGTTACAATGATTCAGAATAATGAATTGAATATTCTTTACAAAACAAAATCTGAAGCAATTGACATTTATGTGAATCAGTGTTTCTCAATCTTTTTCAAGTCGCAATCCGTCTTATAATATTTAAACAATTTATAATTTTACACATTTGCATAAAAATACATTTCAAACGGAGTACCGGAAATAAACTAAAATTATATTTTCCTAAGTACAATTTTAATTTAATTATTCAATCGAATGAACATTATTGGTCTTTCTTACATTTTACTAAAAGTGTTTGTTGCAATCATTAATAGAATATTGTTGCAATGCTGCTACATTGAAAAAAATGAATAAAAACTGAAAATGTTCACAGTGAAACACCCTGTAATAATAATAAACCCTATAAATAATGACTAGAATTCTTAGAAAAATGTTTCACGGTCCTGTTGAACGTTGTGATCTATAGGTTGAGAACCCGACATCTAGATTATGCATTTTGCACGTTTTTAGTTGGCAAAGAAAGTCGCCGTCGTTGCCCTCTTATCGCCGCTGAATGATCGACAAGGCTTTCGCCTCGCGATTATTATTCTTGGCTCTTGGACTGTAGTTCCTTCAGTCAGGTTGTAAAATTAAAGGATGCGGAGAATGAATGCTGAAAGAGGTTAGCTCGACTTCTGTGCGACTGCTGTTGTCAATGGAAGTAAAATAGCAACAATCGTTACGTACGTTTGTGCGAGGGAATTTTGTATGTAAGATACTTCAAGATTTTTTTATAAAACGATTATTAAAAATTTTAAGTGTAAAACTTCAGAAAATTATTCTTTTCTCTTTTTTTTAACCCCTCGTTAAAAAAAAGAGGGTTATTAGCAGTACACACCTTCGATACATACTAACATTACAAAAATGTTAACACATGTAATATTCTAATTTTTTAATTTATTCTAGTTGGCCTACTTAATAATTACATTTTGGGTAACACATTGTTTGATACAGGCTGGATTATGTGACTTCAGAAAATTAATACTGGCACTAGTAGTGGCGTTACTTAGTGGTGTCAATTTAAAATGCAGATTATGTACATAATACGATAAAGCAATATTCATAGGAGCGGAAGAAATTGAAAGCAGATGATTACATTCGTAATAACGTTTCCCGAATAATTAAAGTATTAGTTAGATACGAGTTATAAAGTTTTATTAAGCTTTTATAAGACAAACAGATGAATAATATTAATGTTATACAGCTTTCATTCAAAAAGTCTACTTTCAGCTTTCTAAATTTCAACTTTCAATTAAAACAACGATGAAAGTTCCATTTAGACAACAAAGAATATTACTCTATTATTCTATAATCAAAATATTAATATCCTTTCTTTTATAGTTTTAACAATTTATCTATCAAGACTTGAAATTATCTCACAGCTACAAAAATACCTAAAATGTAAAGCTTCTCAGCATCCTTTCACGCGTAAATGTTAAATTCTTCTAAAAAACTTCTAGTAGGAAAGTAAACGGTGTTAAATCAAACTCTCAAAATATAGTTTTAACAATTTATCTGTCAAGATTTGAAATTATCTCACAGTTACAAAAATCCCTAAAATGTAAAACTTCTCAGAATCCTTTCACGCGTAAACGTTAAATTTTTCTAAAAAACTTCTAGTAGGAAAGTAAACGGTGTTAAATCCAACTCTCAAAGTATAGTTTTAACAATTTATCTATCAAGACTTGAAATTATCTCACAGCTATAGAAATCCCTAAAACGTAAAACTTCTCAGCATCCTTTCACGCGTAAACATTAAATCCTTCTACAATCTTCTAATAGGAAAATAAACAATATTAAATCCAGTCCTCAAAGTATAGTTTTAACAATTTATCTATCAAGACTTGAAATTATCTCACAGCTATAGAAATCCCTAAAACGTAAAACTTCTCAGCATCCTTTCACGCGTAAACATTAAATCCTTCTACAATCTTCTAATAGGAAAATAAACAATATTAAATCCAGTCCTCAAAGTATAGTTTTAACAATTTATCTATCAAGATTTGAAATTATCTCACAGCTATAAAAATCCCTAAAATGTAAAACTTGTCAGCATCCTTTCACGCGTAAACGTTAAATTCTTCTAAAAAACTTCTAGTAGGAAAGTAAACGGTATTAAATCCAGTGCTCAAAATTATCCACAGTTCCTAAGTAATTTCGAGATCTCTTCTCGGCCATCAATCCAAGAGAACAAGGAGAAAATGAGAGAAAAAAGCTGGGAGCAGGGCACCGAGAAAAAGACGTAACGCTGTCGAGTGCTCGCGGGATAGCTTTCTCTGTCGCTGCACGTGTGTAATTAAAGGAGCGCCGGTTGCCTCAATTAAAAAAAAAATGATAAAACTGCTGGCAATTAAGCCGCAGACCCCTTAACCTACTTGCCATTTAACAATTAGACACGCGGCCCGGCGAGCGAAGCCGCATTAAACTCAGCCACGTCCAGGCGAAATATCAATTCAGCTCTCGCGAGCAAAATTACTCGCCTCGTTCCGTTTTTTTAGTTTACGAGAGAAACAACAACAGGCTGTCGGTGAAACGACCAGGACTTCACTCCTTGGAGAATCGAACTGTTCGCAGAGAAACAAAACTGTATTGTGAGAACTGTCAGTTGTACAGCAAAATTCGACTAGAGGGATCAGATGGTTCACGAATTTGTGTACAGTAGCGGGCAAAAGTTTAAAATCAAAGGGTCAGAGAAAACAAATTAATTAATTAATAAGAAACAGTACGATAAATAAGATTCGTATTATATGCTAATCAATAAATAGTGTTCTACCATAATAACAACAAAAATGAATACATAAATAATATTTTCATACCATAAAACCTTAATACTTGGAACATGGAAGTGAAAATCCTGAAGGATATCGCAGAAAAGAATACACTGATTGATGATCTTGTGTATAAATAGATCAGCTGTTCTATGGCGTTTTTCAAGAATCATGAACCCAAGGCGCGATAGTGGTGGAACATAATTATGACAATAAGGAGGCATCGGTGCATTAGTGAAGTAGGAGTAAAGTCCTAAGGGTTTGTGTTGCACATTCTGTAAAGTGTCGATATGTATTTTTATAATAGGGAGACCATATAATAGATCCTGTAACAGTATTGGATGCACCGGATTATGAAAGTGATATAAAATTTATATTAAATTAATTTATTTTAATTTTTGACTTAGACCACTTTCATTCTTATTAACACATATGTTGTATTCGCAGAAAAATTAAAACAATCTCATAAATTTACGGGTTACATTTTAATGTCATAAAATTTCAAAAAAATTTCATTGTATATGAAATCGAAGAGAGCTTTGTCAGTTACAAAATTTAAATAAATCACTAAATAGTGTTTTAAATATTAATAAAGTTACTGTTTTATTTTCTCATCTTATATCGTAGCGGACAAAAGTTTAAGATTAAAGGATCAAGGAAAATAAATAAATTAATTAATAAGAAATAACAGTATAAATAAAAGTTGCATTCTATGCTAATCAATAAATAGTGTTCTACCATAATGACGATAAAAATGAATAAATAAACAATATTTGCCAACTATAAAATTATATTTTACATTGTCTTATCGTCTTAAGGTTTTGTCCGTTACTATAAATTAATTAATTAATAAGAAATAATAGTATAAATAAAATTTGTATTCTTTGCTAATCAATAAATAGTGTTCTATTATAATGACGATAAAAATGAATAGATAAACAATATTTGCGAACCATAAAATTATATTTTACATTGTCTTATCGTCTTAAAGTTTTGTCCGCTACTGTACATGCAAAGTAAACCTAATTGACAACTAGAATCTCCAAAGCAGTTGTTATAATCTCTAGGAGTATTAATATCCGACACATTTCTATCCATCAATTCCAACGTTACATCATAAAAGAAATTTCTACACGTAGGCACAAAGTTATTTTTCTAACCCGCGGTAATGCATCAATTTACCCTTACGTAATCGGAAATCGGCAAGTGGCCTGCGCGGCAAAAAAAGGAAGTCTGGCCTCTGATTTCCTAACTTCTCCCTGTGTAAAACTGAACTTCCACGCCGCTCCATTAACCGTTCAATCATCTTTACTATTTCAGAGTCCATTAAGTCCAAACAACAATTTTCGCATTATGTTTTTATAAGAAGGGAACAAGGAAAAAGTTCATAATATTAGGAACGACATTTTTCAAACGAAGTCAGTTTTATTACACGATGAAGAATGTTGTGTTGTACAATTTAGCAAGACTGTAATAGGCATTTGTGTTTTTTAAATTGATAAATGTTAGAATTAAAAATAATTTGGTGGTGATAAAAGAAAATCTTTGCAGTGCAAAATAAAAATTTTGGAAGAAATTAAAAGAAGAAAAATAATTGTATAGGCGAGTGATATTCCTATTTATCTCGTTTTTATTTTATGAAATAAAATTATAAATATAGAATAAGTAAATTAGTTCTATTTAATTTTGTAGTGCACGATGATTTGCATATGTACAGTAGCGGACAAATGTTTAACACAAGAGGACAATGTGGAACGTAGTTTTATGGTTTGAAAATATTGTTTGTACATTAATTTTTATTGTTATTATGATAGAATATTATTTATTGATTAGCACAGAATGCAACTTTTGTTTATCATGCTATTCCTTATAAATTAGTTCGTTTAATTTCGTTAATTCTTTGGTCTTAAACTTTTGTCCGCTACTGTAGATATCAATAATAAAAAGAAAATTGTACTAAAACAATGAAAGCTTAAGAAATTGATTAAAAAAGATTTTTATGTCAACTCTTTGTTCTTTAACACCTCAATTTATTTTCATTGTTTTAATCTTCTAATCTACAGCAGTAACAAGTTTACATACGTTGCTTCATGATTTATAAATATTATTTGTACATTAATTTTTATTATTAATGTAGTACTCGTTCTATTTATCGATCAGTACAAAACGTAAATTTTATTCACAGTCTTATTTTCGTAAATTTAATTAATTAATTTTCTATTAAATCTTTACTCTCAAACTTTTGTCTGTTGCAATAAATATTTACCAATGAACATAATCATTAAATAGATTCTGAAATTGGTCCTAAGTACGCTTTACATAATATTTAGAAAATAAAACAGATCTCCCATCAAGTCCCATAGTAATACAAATTTGCATAAAAATCCACAGTCTGCTAATAACGTTCTCAAACAAAGACGATCGTAAAATGAGTGACAAGTGGGTGGATAATAAAAGAAAATGGCAAAAGGCTGAAAACTAGAGCAGGGAAACAGGAATTTTCGATTAAAGTACACTTTACACAATATTTAGAAAATAAAACACATCTCCCATCAAGTCCCATAGTAATACAAATTTGCATAAAGGTCCACAGTCTGCTAATAACTTCCTCAAACAAAGACGATCGTAAAATGAGTGACAAGTGGGTGGATAATAAAAGAAAATGACAAAAGGCTGAAAACTAGTGCAGGGAAACAGAAATTTTTGATTAAGTAAGTACACTTTACACAATATTTAGAAAATAAAACACATCTCCCATCAAGTCCCATAGTAATACAAATTTGCATAAAAATCCACAGTCTGCTAATAACGTTCTCAAACAAAGACGATCGTAAAATGAGTGACAAGTGGGTGGATAATAAAAGAAAATGGCAAAAGGCTGAAAACTAGAGCAGGGAAACAGGAATTTTCGATTAAAGTACACTTTACATAATATTTAGAAAATAAAACAGATCTCCCATCAAGTCCCATAGTAATACAAATTTGCATAAAAATCCACAGTCTGCTAATAACGTTCTCAAACAAAGACGATCGTAAAATGAGTGACAAGTGGGTGGATAATAAAAGAAAATGGCAAAAGGCTGAAAACTAGAGCAGGGAAACAGGAATTTTCGATTAAAGTACACTTTACACAATATTTAGAAAATAAAACACATCTCCCATCAAGTCCCATAGTAATACAAATTTGCATAAAGGTCCACAGTCTGCTAATAACTTCCTCAAACAAAGACGATCGTAAAATGAGTGACAAGTGGGTGGATAATAAAAGAAAATGACAAAAGGCTGAAAACTAGTGCAGGGAAACAGAAATTTTTGATTATGCAGTGCTCGAGCTGATAATATTTAAGGATAATGGCACCTATAACAGTGTCCCGCGACATGGAATCGCTGGAAGGAAACGGATGCTCGGCCCAATTCCTATAGCACGCGCGCGTAAATCTGCTGAAACACTTCGCGATCGCCACGCTACACTTACGAAATCGGTAACATTGTATGCGTCGAAACGAGGAAAAAAATAGTGGAAAAAACGAGGCTCTGGCCTGATATTGTAGGTATGCAGGATACGACCGTGACGGACACGTTGTCTACACTCGTATGCAAATTATATTCAGATAAATTCGGTCATTTACTGTTTTCTGACGTGCTCCTCCAGGCAATCGAAGGCCTCTTTCTACCTTTTCAAAAGTCTCATTAACCCGTTGCCGCAAATGACGTATATAGCCGTCCAATCTTTGGCGATACGTAGACAAATGACGGCTATAGCCGTCGTGCACATTTTAATCAATAAAAAGAAGAACAGCGTTAGCACGAAGTGTATTAACACATACAATGTGTTAACACGTTGAACGCCACGTCACCCATATCTGGGTGACGGCTATGTTTCTTGTAAACGGTTGACACTTTTCTAATTAAAACAAAATTTTGGAGGTAATTTATACTAATTTTATTTGTAACACAATTATGATAAGTATATACGATATAAAGTAACAATAAATTATAAAGTAAATATAACATTGCGCTGTTTACACTCCGAGTTTCGGGTTTAGGTCTTGGGAGAAACTCCATCGATTTACGCTGGGCGTTCAACGTGTTAATTACACCAATACCTCGCTTTGCGTCGTTTCGTTTTGCGTTTTTTCGATGTTGCGTCGCTGCTCAATTAGTACTAATTTTCATTGCGCGTCGTTAGGTTTCCGAGGTTGCGTTGTTTTGGATTCGAGTCTTGAATTTTTTTCTTGTTTTCTAACAGATGGCTCTACTTTTGTTTCTAATTGCGCCATGCCAAAAAAAAACTCGGTAATTCCTCTTCTAACCGAAAATCAACGTAATTTTAATACAGTTTTATTTTCACTTTGTTTTGCTAATTTTAGAGTTCAGTTTCAATCTTCGATCTTTACATGGTTTGCTATAGAAAATCTTAATTCACTTTGCGTCGTATTTTTTTGGAACGTAACCCCGACGCAAAGTGGGGTATTGGTGTATAATGTTTTATGATGCTTTATTTAATATGCAGGTTAATTATTATTATACTATTTTAAATCTATATTGCATCTGGAAATATTAATCGAAAATATTTTCGATCTTCCGTTCCATTTAAACAAACCTGTAATGTACTATAAAATAATTTCATCCATATTGTACAATCACGGTGAAATGACGGTTATTTCTTTTTCTTTTCTATTAAATTGTAAGATTATTTTAACGTATTTATTTTCCAAGTCACTTCGTATAAATATAATATATATATATAGGAAAGTTCTATAAAATGATTTTTGTAGAACGGAAGATGGAATTCAGGTGTGAAAAATAAAAGTGAAGCGATTAAAGTATTAATAAAAGTATATTTAAAACAATTTAACAAAAACAACTTAAACGACTTTACAACTTAGCAACTTCACAATCAAAACCTTTCTTTGAAACAGTCAAACACTTTCTGCTTCACCGTCCAATACTTTCTGCCTCACGCTCGCATTTTCCCCGTCATATATTCTTCCAAACACTCGTTTCCTTTCATTCTAATTGTCAACCTTTCTCACTCTACGCATTCGGTCACAACCACCCAGAATTTCTCAATTGCACTGTTTTCTCAAGTTTTCATCTTTCAAGCCTTAGAAACATTCGAGCCCAAACATTCTGCGTTCGCACGACAATCGCCCAACTCAAGTACTCCTCCGACTTTTCCAAACTCGCATCCTGTCGATCGCATTCCTACATAACTGAACCGCTTTTAAACTTTAGACTTTTCCTCAAATATACGTGTAACAATACATTTTTCAATATTCGTTTCACATTTCATTAGTTATTTTCTGAGAAAAATTTGTAGTCTGTCTTACGTGGGAATGCCGCGGTAGGAATAGGTATATGCGAAGTATTGGTAGGAATAGTGTTAAATCTCTTGAAACAAGAAGAACTGTGGCTGTTTTTTTTTTCAAAATTATTAATACTATTATTCGTACTCCAGAATTATTATCTTTTATAAATTTTCATGCTCCTTCAAGATATTTAACACACCTTGCTTAGAAACATTCGAGCCCAAACATTCTGCGTTCGCACGACAATCGCCCAACTCAAGTACTCTTCAGACTTTCCCAAACTCGCATCCACTCGATCGCATTCCTACATGTATAGTATAAATCGCTCATGGTATGCACCTAATTAATTTTTGTCTCTAAAAAATAAACGAAGAAAAAAACGAAAAGCGAAAAATTGTATAATTAGGTAATATACGAATTTACAGAAAGTCGAATGAGCGAAAGAAATAACAATGAATGTACGATTTGTAAAGTAAATTTGGAAAGGAGTCATTTGACCCAGGTTGGTACGCTTAGTGTTAATTTAGCACTGCCCTGGATGCTGCGTTGTAAGTTCTCGAACTCGATACATTCCTAGGATTTCCACTTCGTTATGTGGAACACCATAATCCTCGAATCTAACGAACTTAACGAATCTCATGTTCTCTCGAAGAAACACATATCAATGATCTCGATCGTTTCAGGCGAGGGCATGTTAGATTTCCTGTTTCGTCTGATAAAGATTGCTATCCCGATTTCTCGAAACAATTACCTAACAAGCGAAAGATGTGACGTTAAATTCCGACTCAACGATACCTGTCTGCTACACGCCCATTCTACAACTTCAACCTACTCGTGGTGAACAAATTTTGCTATTTCCATGTTATTCCTATACGATTTCTATCGACGATCACGATTCGAGTGGAGAATGTACGTGTACCATGCTGATTTTTCTGCGAATGCAATCGATTCGGCTCACGCGATGCGCTATACGAGGTGTTGATAGTCAAATGTTGTAATGTACGCGTTGCAGCGTCGGCAGTGTTAGCGACGATTAAACAACGCGTATAACTAGAGTGCTAGAGTGGACTGTATCTAAATGAATGATTGCGACTTCGGACGTGCTAGGCTTTATTTTTGGTGTAAACCGTTTCAAAGTTGTGACGAGAGTGTCTCTTCGAAGACACTTCATATTTTACAAAAACTCGGAGTGGGCGTACAATATTTGGCTATAGGTGAGGGAAAACGATCTACTAATTTCTTATTGGCTAGTTATGTTCGAGTGGAAGTGGTAAGATCTGTGACGTTGAAGGGTTTTCCCAAAAGACCATAGCGAGTAATAAACCTAAGGAGTACCTTGACATGAATGGAAACTGCAAACAAAGACTCTAACGGCTAAAGTTAAGGGTTCTGACACCAAATGTGACTGACCATAAACCAAGGAAAAAACGGGCTATAATGTAATGACTCCTTGGGTCCTATTTCTGCTACGACTAGCGAACTATGGGTTGTAAAAACGGCAAAGGTTTTCTATAGAAACTAAAAAATATGTTAAGCTATTGTAATATTAAAAAACTAGACTTATCCTCTTATTTTATGTGCTTTTCAAGACCTAATTCTACGTATTAAAACGATGAAGAAGATTCGTGTACGAAAATATTGAATGTATAGTGTTTTCTTGCGTGTATAAGAAGAAGAGTCGTGGAAAGCAGTGCCGCTCAGAGTCTTATTCCTTTTCTTGCGTGTGTTCAAATAAATTAACTTTTCTTGTGTGTTTTTCTTTTAACAAACTGTTAACTCTATTTGTTTATGACTCGTGTGTTTTCTCCCCTTCACCCTCATATCTCCTACAAAAGTTTTTGCGATTGACCCCATGTATCACTTCGATCACGATCATGATTACTTATAACGAACGATTAACAATTTTATCCGTTAACATTTACTAAATCTATCACGCGATACCGATAAGAGCAAAAAGTAACAAGAACCTGTAACAAGAGCCAACCGTTTCTTTCCCACACTTTTCTCCGCGAGTTACATGCACCGAAAGCCCGAACCGATTTCACGGACGAAACGTTCAGGTGTTTACCTTCACCACGCTTATTTATCCCCGAACGCAGCCGATCCGAAGCCATCTGACGCGGTGCATTATGCATCGTGCACGCAGCGTTCGCGGGGATCGGTATCGCGAAATTCATGGAAAATAAGCGAACACGGCCGCGGCGAAGGGATCCCGTTACGAGAACAGACAGCCAGATATGGAACGATTTGGCGGAACCATAGAACAATCTCCGTTTCCTCGAGCCTCGCGTTACACCTTCTCTCTGATGCGGCGTTTCGATTTTCTGTTCCACTTTATGTGACCTGTTCCGCAACGAAACCGACAAACTTCGCCATCGTGTTGAGAATGTTACGATTACGCTGTGGATTTTGCGAAAAATTTTGAAGCACAGTTATATACTATAACTTGTTGAGAATGTTATGATTACACCATGGATTTTATGGAAAACTTTGGAGCACCGTTATATATTATAACTTGTTGAGAATGATACGATTACGCTGTGGATTTTACGGAAAACTTTGGAGGAGCACCGTTATATATTATAACTTGTTGAGAATGATACGATTACGCTGTGGATTTTACGAAAAACTTTGGAGCACCGTTATATATTATAACTTGTTGAGGATGTTATGATTACGCTGTGGATTTTGCGAAAAATTTTGGAGGAGCACGGTTATATATTATACTTATTGAGAATGTTACGATTACGCTGTGGATTTTGCGAAACATTTTGGAGCACAGTTATATATTATATATATTGAGAATATTACAATTACACCGTGGATTTTGCGAAAAATTTCGGAGCTCCATTACATATTATACGATACTTAGGATGGGAAACAAATTTACTTGGATTCCATTCAGTTGTGTTTATTAACACATCTTGTGCTGGCGACGTGAATCACAGTTTTACTGCGGCTCACCATAAAGCATGGGAGACTGTAATTGTATTTACGAAAATACTGGACGTTGTATGCGGAAGACAGAGATCACAGTTGCAGAGTTTAGTAACGAACAAAGAAACAGAGGAACAAAAATACACAGAAACAAAGAAATAAAGAAAATATTGAGACTCGATTTTTATTCGATTTCGCGTTATTGCTATTGCTACCTGAATATGCCCGTTCTCGGTGTAAAAAAAATGTGTTAACACTTAACCAACCGAATGGGGCGATTTCCTACTTTTACCTCAACGAACCGCTGCCACTGATTCTATTTACTTTTGTTATTAGTTAGTCTTGAATTCGTTGAATAATACATTAAAAAGTATGTTGAATGGTACATTAAACCCAAGTTTTATACCTTTTTTTGAAATCTGATGTATAATACAAGCTGTTCTGAATCTTTGCTTAACCATTTGAGTGCCACGGGCTTTTCTTATTTCCCGATCGAAAATTGCCAAGCGCTTGTCATATTCCGTGTCCAAAAACGCGAAAGAGCACGATTTAACTGTTTTTAGCTTACATGCAATAAATACAGTGGCTCGAAAAAGTATTCGTACACTGTGTCACAAATAAATTCGTTTAACCCTGAAATTCTGAGTCTGATAGAAGTATTTGATAAAACTTTGTGGGTATGTAGATCGTAATATTATACGTATGAATTAATCTCTTCTTTTCATCTAAATGCTATTTTAAAGGGGTGAAACCAGCGTTGAAGTTTCTGAGTTTTCTCTCATTTTTTAAAGATAACTTTGTAATGGTACTTGATGAAGCAAAACCTTTCAAATAGAAAACGTTTAATTTTTAACCCTTTGCGCTCGAGAGGTGACTGTTAGTCAACAAATGATAGTTTCAAAAGTTTTCAGTTAGTTTGCTTATTAGTTAGACTCAGAGGTTAAATAGTCGTACATGTATGTAAATTTTAGTATATCACTTAACTAAACTAAATGACGTTTATTATAGGCGAATCTTAGTAAATATTTCGAATTTGAAAATTTTTGAAGTGAGCATGATTCGACTGTTAACAGTCACCTCTCGAGTGCAAAGGGTTAATCTCTTATTTTCACCTAAATGCCATTTTAAAGGGGTGAAACCAGCGTTGAAGTTCCTGAGCTTCTCATTTTTTAAAGATAACTTTGTAATGGTACTTGATGGAGCAAAACCTTTCAAACAGAAAACGTTTAATTTTTAACCCTTTGCGCTCGAGAGGTGACTGTTAGTCAACAAATGATAGTTTCGCAAATCTTCAGACTTTAGTTAATTTGTTTATTAATCAGACGCTGAGGATAAACAGTTAGATATGTAAATTTTAATATATCTCTTAACTAAACTAAACGACGTATAACATAGGTGAATCTTAGTAAATATTTCGAATTTGAAAATTTTTGAAGTGAGCATGATTAAACTGTTAACAGTCACCTCTCGAGTGCAAAGGGTTAATCTCTTCTTTTCACCTAAATGCCATTTTAAAGGGATGAAACCAGCGTTGAAGTTTCTGAGTTTTCTCTCATTTTTTAAAGATAACTTTGTAATGGTACTTGATGGAGCAAAACCTTTCAAATAGAAAACGTTTAATTTTTAACCCTTTGCGCTCGAGAGGTGTCTGTTAGTCACCAAATGATAGTTCCGCAAATTTTCAGACTTTAGTTAATTTGTTTATTAATCAGACGCAGAGGATAAATAGTCATATATGTAAATTTTAATATACGACTTAACCAAAACTAAATGGAGTTTAATATATGTGAATCATAGTAAATATTTCGAATCTGAAAATTTTTGAACTTAGTATCATCGAACGACTAACGGTCACCTCTCGAGTGCAAAGGGTTAATTTTTAATACCCTATCGCCCTGTCATTAAAAAAAGAACACAGAAAAGCTTGTATTCAAAGCGTGAAAAATCGCTGAAACTTTGAAATCCGTTATCAGCCCCCTTAAAAGATATTTTGCCGCCAAAAAAATTGCTTCACGCAAGACATACCATGCTCTGTACACACATAAAGTTTCATTGAGATCAGAATTTTAGAAGTAGATGAATTTCCTTATAATACAGTGTACGAATACTTTTCAGAGCCACTGTATATCCTACAGGTTAGTTTCGTTCCGACATTCTCCTGAGAATGAAATTACTTGAATTTGATCTTTTTTTACCTAAGACTGAAGGGTAACCGTAAAGTCGCAAACCGTAATCGAAAGAAACCAAGTCTGATGTGATTATGACAGAACAGAAGAAGTCGTTTGACACTCAAACGGTAAAAATTGTTCAGATTGTGTTTAATGAAATGTGATTGACGCGAAAGAAAAATAATTTGCTCGCGTTAATATGAATGTGATGAAAACAGCTGACTACGAGACTTTTCACAGCCACAGGACACTTTGCATACCGTTTCAACATTATCGTCAATTTCACATTTCCGTGTTTGCTCGTACACGCGAATAAAGTGACGAGGAGAAAGAGAGGCGGTCGTGAAATCTGAGAAGTGAAACACGAAATTTATCAGAAGTTAGAAGGTGTGCAGCACGCTCGTGTTAGACGGGGCTGCTTTGCATTTGATCCCGTTAAAAGACAAGCCCAAGATTTCCTTTCGCTCCTGGACAAATTTAAATTGGTCGGCCGTTGTATAAAGCTGAATCTATAGGGCAGCCTGTGGTTGAAAGAGGAATCTATGGGTTGGAGTGTTTCTAGTGAAACGTTCTCTGGAAATTAAATGAGACGTTGTACGGTGAATTTGAGAAGGAGATCAGAGAAAATGTTGCTTGGTTTCGAATATCTTAATTCCTTTGGAATTTTTCGTATTTGATGCTTGAGAATTTAGGACTATTTAATAATATTTATTATTTCACGAAATACAGTTAGTGTATGCCTTTCCAATATCATTTATAAATCCATGCACTTATACTAGGATACAAACATGTGCTTTCACTTTTCTTTTTCTTTTTTTTTTAATTATTGTAATATTGACCATAACTAAGTTTTAGTTCAATTAAGTTTGGTTCAATTATTTAATTATATCTCTCATTGAAATCAAAATGAGCAAATTTATTGCTAAAGAATTTGATATATTTTCACGTTGGAAGTAGTGTTTCTTGTTCTAGTGTTTGTAACAAGAGAATTTAGGACTATTTCAATTATAATATTTTTGAAGAGAAAAGGAATTATTGTTTGATTATTAAAATGTTAGACACCATAAAATGCAAAAATTGTCGTTTTCTTTTCGAACAATTGGTATTACTTTTTATTGAATCTACAATTAATGTAATATTTCTCGCTCTTCCTTCTGCTTTTCACAGAAATTAAACGTACTATAGTGTTTTATAGCATTATTGATTTAAAAGTGATGAACGTTTTAGCATAGGCCTAATAAAAAGAAGATAAAAATGTAAAATAATTTCATATTAATTATTATTATCACTCATATTAACTGAATTTTCATTCACATTAATTGAGACCTGGTATTATTTTACAATTCGCGCTAAATTGAACATCTTACTATTTGAATTCGCATTAATCGAGACCTAGTATCATTTTATAATCCTCAAACTAAATGCCGTACTATTTGAACTTGCATTAATCAAGACCTGGTATCATTTTACAATTCATACTGAATCGAATATCACACTATTTGAATTTGCATTAATCAAGACCTGGTATTATTTTACAATTCACACTGAATCGAATATCGTACTATTTAAATTCGCATTAATCGAGACCTGGTATCATTTTACGAGTCTTACTAAACTAAATGCCTTACTATTTGAACTCGCATTAATGGAGACCTGATATCACTTCACGATTCACATTAAATCGAATATCGTATTGTTTGAATTTGCATCAATCGAGATTTGGTATAATTTTACAATTTGCACTAAATCGAATACTGAACTATTTGAATTCACGTTAATTGAGATCTGGTATCATTTTACAATTTTTGCTAAACTAAATGCCGTTTTGTTTGAACTCGCATTAATCGAGACCTAGTATTATTTTACAATTCACACTGAATTGAATATTGCACTATTTGAATTCGCATTAATCGAGACCTGGTATCATTTTACGATTCATACTAAACTAAATGCCGTACTGTTTGAACTCGCATTAATCGTGATCTGGTATCATTTCACGATTCGCACTAAATCAAATATCGTACTATTTGAATTCGCTTTAATCGAGAACTGATATCACTTAACGATTCGCACTAAATCGAATATCGTATTGTTTGAATTCGCATTAATCGAGACTTGGTATAATTTTACAATTTGCACTAAATCGAATACCGAACTATTTGAATTCGCGTTAATCGAATACCTATCTGTATGTATCTTATTCGTTGTCAATCTAAATAATTCGTTCAAGTCAGCGATAAAACTTTCCCGAAAGCAATTACGGTTTTTATCAACCTCGCAGAACGATTGTTCCGGAAACATGAACAGTTCAGCACAGTACTAGGCTGGAAAATAAACAAGGCCATTCGTCAAACGTATAAGAGCTGCGGGCTTATGAACTCCGCGATAGATCGCAGAAGTTCTTATGTCACTTGTTGCTGCACTTTTACTTCGTGAAGTAGCAGAAAAACGAGATTTTTCACGCAATAGGTCGTGGCAGACATCAATCTTAACAGTCATTATAAAATGTCATCTTTCTCGAATGATAAATCGGCTATACTGTGGGATCGAGTCAGCATATTCCCTCGTGAAATTTACCGATGAATTGAACCGTACGTGACTCGCAAAACGAATTCTGTTTCACAGAGGCTGTATGCTAATTTATGTTTGAGCAACGAGATAAAAATTTTGAGGTACCAAAAATTTTTGGTAAAGTATAATCGACAGAATTAAATTTGTATTACTTCATAGAATAATCTTGGCATGAATTCGCGTTATGCATTGGTTGACGTAAATTTAATATCAGGATACGTGTAGTATAAAACATAGCTTCATGAGTTGTTTATTTAAAATGAAATAAAGTAAAATAAAATAAAATAAGATAGGATGAAATAAAATAAAATGAAATAAAATAAAATAAAATAAAATGAAATAAGATAGGATGAAATAAAATAAAATAAAATAAAACAGAATAAAATAGGATGAAATAGGAAGAAATAAAATAAAATAAAATAAAACAGAATAAAATAGGATGAAATAGGGTGAAATAAAATAATATAAAATAAAACAGAATAAAATAGGATGAAATAAAATAAAATAAAGTAAAACAGAATAAAATAGGATGAAATAGGATGAAATAAAGTAAAATGAAATAAAATAAAATAAAATAAAGTTATAATAAATTAAATTAAATTGAAATGAAATGAAATAAAATAAAGTTATAATAAATTAAATCAAATTGAAATGAAATGAAATATAATAAAATAAAATAAAGTAAAATGAAAATTATTAGTACAAGCACATTCATTGCTTTTTGCTGTCCAGCGTCTTTGGAATTTTGTATCGCTATCGATCGGAACGATCACTTTGTAACACATCGGCATTACAAATTCCAGGGTGAAATCAGCAGAACAGCAACACTGACGCTGCTCCAATCGATTTCCACGGAACACCCCCGAGGTCGAGGTCATCCGAGTTTCCGAGGCGTGTAGAGCAGGGCTCTATTCCGGAGCTTTGGCAGAAATTTGCATCGCGTCCCGTTAGAGGACACCGATCCCAGACGCGGCACGTCGACGTAGTGAAACGCCTACAACGAGACACGGTGATCTCTCCTCGACGTTACACGCATCGGGAGGAGAGAGAAGGGCGATGCCTAGAAAAATGGTTTCCCATACACCGATATGGTGAAACAGTGGCGAACGAATCGTATCCGATGTAGGATGCACGCATTGCGTACAGTAGCGGACAAAAGTTCAAGACCAAAGAGTCAACGAAAATGAATAATGTGCTGTTTGCTAATCAATAAATAGTTTTACTAGATAGATAGATAGATAGATAATGTTTATTTTCGGTTCCACAGCCAAGAAAAGTGGACTTGGTTTACATTTTTGTTTCTTAATCTCAAACACTCATTTCTTTCACTCACGCTTCTCATTCTTTATTTCTTGCACTAGAAAATATAAGAAAATATAAGTGGTGAAATCAACTGTTAAGAGGCGAAATCAGTTTTTCAGCTTTGCACTGTATCTTTGTACAATAGAGGACAAAAGTTTAAGGCGAGAGAACAATACAAAGCAGAGTCTTATGGTTTGCAAACACTATCTATATATTCGTTTTCATTGTTATGGTAGATCACTATTTATCAATTAGTTACAACACTAATTCTTCTACATTAGGAAAACACTATTTATCTATAATAATTAGCATATAGATTATATTATATATAATAAGAATTTCGTTCATCGTACTATTCCTTCTAAACTAATTAATCGATTTTCATTAACTCTTTTTTCCATCTTAAACTTTTGTTCTCCACTGTACCATTGTATGCAGTAATTTGAAATTTTCACAAAATTTTTTGAAAAATTTACAGCTATTTCATATGCTTATTAATCAGATAAATGTATTTTCGGTATCCGTCGTCTGAAACCTCCTCCGATTTTTGGCGCCTCATCGACTCTATTGAATAAAGACACCCTGTATATGGTTCTGCAACAGATTTCCCTTAGATTAGAGAATAGACAAAACTTTCCAACAAACAGATACACGACACAGTTCAGCAAGGAAGCTAGCGTAACGGAGTATTCCAATGATGTTCCCCAAACTGATCACGAGCAAAGAAGTCCTCGCTCGCTCCCGTTCCCCATAAATCATTGCCGTCGCTGTGGAACACTTTTTCCCCGAGCGCAAACTTGGTCGCGCAAAAAAATAATCCGACGAGCTGCACTTTAGGAGCGCAATAAATAACGCAGTTTATCGAGCATCCCCTCGCCGCGCTCAGCAAACCGTGTCTTCCAGATAAATGATCCCACGTCACTGCTCGCTCACGATCCCTCGATCGTTGCTCGTGGTTTCGATGAACAACGGATGTCCGATGGGATTCATTTCTTCGATCATACCAACACCCTGAGAACTACTGCGCTTGCGTCGACCCAGCCGATAAGTTTGCTCATTGTGTTGAGTCATTGATAATATTTTGAGTCCAATTGATGAGCTTACTGAACTTTCAGACTTTGATAACCCTGCTTTTCATCCCCAATCCTTGAATCACTAATCCTTAAATCACTAATCCTTAAATCATCAATCCTTGAATCACTAATCATTGAATCACCATAAATGATCCCACGTCACTGCTCGCTCACGATCCCTCGAGCGTTGCTCGTGGTTTCGATGGACAACGGATGTCCGATGGGATTCATTTCTTCGATCATACCAACACCCTGAGAACTACTGCGCTTGCGTCGACCCAGCCGATAAGGTTGCTCATTGTGTTGAATCATCGATAACACTATGAGTCCAATTGATGAGCTTACTGAACTCTCAGATTTTGACAACCCTGCTTTTCATCCCCGATCCTTGAATCACTAATCCTTAAATCACCAGTCCTTGTATCACCAATCCTTGTATCACCAATCCTTGAATCACCAATCCTTAAATCACCAATTCTCGAATTACCAATCCTTGAATCACCAATCCCTGAATCACTAATCCTTCTATCACCAAAATCTCCCCACTCCTAGCTAAAACTATATACGAAAACCTAAACTTGTAAGAATAAATCAGTGTTCTGAACTCCATCAAAACCTTCGTGTCGTTATTTTCTAAATCCCGGAAAACTGAGGTCAGTTTTGAAGAGGTGGAGTAGGACACGGATGAGGAGGATGGGTTGAGGGAGGCAATAATCTGGGAAAGAACCAACGAAAGACAGTTGCCAAAGAACTGTAAATAAAGTTAAAGAGAGTAATAGGAATAAGTAGCGTTAGAAAGTAGATATTTAAGCATTTACAAAGAGATTTATTTATTTTATTTTACTGTTATAAAATAATAATTAGAATCGGGTAGAATGAAGAGAGAAAAATAGGGTAAATAGGTGGGTTAGTAGGATATTGTGTTAAATAATAAGAAAAAGTGTAGCCGGAAGTCATCAAAAACCGGAAGGTATGGATTATGTACAAATAAATAAACAAAATAAATACTACAATGTCAACTTGACGATCTGAGGAGCGTTCAAAAGACGAGACAGTTTCGATGCTCAACATCCATAGTTTCGAGAATTTCAAACGAATTTTGAAAGTTGAAATTCGAGCGGCCATCATTAGCTGTGCCGCAGCTACCGTGTGACCGAGAACACGCGCTCGAAATCGCGGCCCACGGAATCGATTGCGCAACCACTCGAGCTGATCCGGTGAGGCAAGTGGATCTACGCTCGCGAGGTGCTATTTAGATCGTGAGATTAATGCGTTGCGTGTGTTCGCCGCGGCGCGAGAACCGCCATTAATTTAAAGAGATCGGCGATCGCGGCTGCGCGCAAACCGGCCAGTTCTCGACTAATTTCTCGATACATTGCCCCGCGGTTATTGCGTTTACATCTTCACAAACACGATGGGCTATGTGTTTTACGGCGTGAACGAATTTTCATTCGAAGATCGAGTAACGAGTACAATTTATTCGTTCATTTGTCTATTTTTTTCTTTTTTGTTGCGCTACTCAACCCTTTGTTGGGGTTGTAGCAGTACACACCTTCGATGTACAGTGGCTCCAAAAAGTATTCGTACACTGTGTCACAAATAAATTCGTTTAAACCCTAAAATTCTGAGTCTGATAGAAGCATTTGATAAAACTTTGTGGATATTTACAGTGACTCCAAAAAGTATTCGTACACTATGTCACAAATAAATTCGTTTAACCCTGAAATTCTGAGTCTGATAGAAGTATTTGATAAAACTTTGTGGATATGTACAGTGACTCCAAAAAGTATTCGTACACTGTGTCACAAATAAATTCGTTTAACCCTGAAATTCTGTGTCTAATAGAAGTATTTGATAAAAACTTTGTGAGTATGTAGATCGTAATAGTATATGCATGAATTAATCTTTTCTTTTCATCTAAATGCCATTTTAAAGGGATGAAACCAGCGTTGAAGTTTCTCTGAGTTTTCTCTCATTTTTTAAAGATAACTTTGTAATGGTGCTTGACGAAGCAAAACCTTTCAAATAGAAAACGTTTAATTTTTAACCCTTTGCGCTCGAGAGGTGACTGTTAGTCACCAAATGATAGTTTCGCAAATTTTCAGACTTTAGTTAATTTGTTTATTAATCAGACGCGGAGTATAAATAGTTATAGATGTAAATTGTGGTATATGAATTTACTAAACTAAATGAAGTTTAATGTAAAAGAATCTTAGTAAATATTTCGAAATTGAGAATGTTTGAAATTAGTATCATTAGATGACTAACAGTCCCCTCTCAAGTGCAAAGGGTTAATTATTATTGTTACAAGGGCGCTGCCATTAATTCTATTTACTTTTGTTATTAGTTAGTCTTCTTGAACTAGTGTTGTTCACAGTTGATTAAATGCATTTTCTGCTTGTCCAAAATACAATTTTTAATAAATTCTTTACGCGAATTTTTAAATTCTAATACGCGATGGATAGTGATCAATTAAAGTGTGACACCATGTTGTTAGCTAAATGTTAATAAGCTCCCGGTTGATGAAATGTTAAGAATTAAAAATTAAAAAGTAGGAAGGTGAACAGTAACTGTAGCAGTAACTGTTTTATTTTTAATTCAATTATGTTTTTTACTATCAATGCAAGTGTATTGCTTTTCCATAACCATGAAATTATTTTAGCAAGTACTGCACAACATCTACATTGCACAAGTATATTTCTGAATTTCCATTAACAGTATTTCACAAACCATTATCAGTTTAGTCTATGCATAAAATTTTTCAAAAATAATACTTGGTAACAAGCTACTTGATAATTTGAAAGCAGTCGATGATCATTTATCATGCCGAACAGTTTACACAATTTCTGACTTTCCTTCACGCACTATCATTGTTCCGATCAGGTCAGTATGCGTCGAATAACAGCGATTTATCTGAATATTTCTATCGTGTTAAATTCAGAAACGACAATGTTAGAAGTTCACGACAAATAGAAACTAATTTTTCTCTCGTATTGTATTTAATAGGTAGACAAATGCCGATTACACGTTTGAAACTGTGGATAATCAGATAAAGTGTCAATCATTAGCTGAAAGTGTACCAACACCGTCAGCATATCTAGGTTTAACATCTGTGAAATATTCAAGGTTCTCGATTACAGATCTTGAAGGATTTTACAAGACAAGAAACCGAGCCAGCTTTAACCCATTAAGAGCTATTCGAGCCGTTCATTTTGAAAGTGGCGTAAATCCGTTTACGTTCGAATCGAGATACCGAAAGATCTGCGTTTGATTAAATTTAAAAATATGGGTAACAGATAACATAGTAGAATAATGTTTTTGGGTCTCTAAGGGTGTTAAGTTTATCATCATTATGTAAAAAATAATCTTTTCGATGGCTTTTGAACGAACTTACGTCACATTCAAAATCAATGAAATGACATTTTCAATTCTCAAGAAAACACAAGTCCATAGGAAAAATAAATTTCCCTTGAAATAAGAATAAATATATACACGTTTATGTTATAAAATCAAAATCTTTGTTAAATAATTTTCACATTAAAATTAATAATGTTTTATCAATTATTCAGTTTTCTCCCGTTTGTGTATGCGGAAGGGATTTAAAATATGAGGGTAAGTCAATTATTATCCGCAATGTGGTTATATTTTTCTTTATGTTGACAGTACTGTCGTGAATCGTATATGACACATGCATGGTTTAATTGTTGTTATGTCTGCACAAGTTAGATCCTGCTAGGTTAGCTAATTTGTCGTTGTCGTGCCGTTAACCGTGGCTACTTCGCTCTCTGTTTGCACCAAAGAAGAGCAACGTTCAGTTATCCGTTTTTTGTGGTTGGAAGGTGTACCAGGCACCGAAATTCATCGAAGACTTTCAGTACAGTACGGGAACAGTGTATTGCCTCAACGGAGTGTCAACGAATGGATTGAAAAATTTAAAAACGGTCGTACGAGTGTTACGTATGACAAAGGAGCAGTGAAAGAAGCGGTGTATTCTTGGCTCGCAACTCAACCAAAAATCTTCTTTTGTGAGAGTTTTAGGAAGCTTGTGCAACGATGGACCAAGTGCATTGAAAAGCAAAAGGACCATGTTGAAAAATAATGTACATATATGTTTCCTATTTGTATTACAATTAAATTTTTAACCACATTGCGGATAATAGTTGACTTACCCTCGTAACTACGGTGTGCAGGTGGTATATAATTTAATAAATCCATTAAGTCTTTGTATTTTAGGTTTGGGAGTGGTCTCGTTATTTTGAATAGTGTTATTATTGATATTGACTGTTGTATTCGCAGGTTATTTTTGTATATAAAAGTAATGCAACTTCCAGCGAAATAAAAGACGAAGGTTTTATTTGAATATCGGAGTAAGATTCGGTACAGACGTAAGTCCTAAGACGATCCAAACTGTTCTTCTTTTCCAGGGAAGGATTCGGGGCTTTTATAACTTTAAAATGGAGAGGTGGGGGTTGTTTTGGGATAGTGGTTAGTAAGGGATGAGGTGTTGCGGACAAGGTTCAGAAATGACTCAGGAGGGTGAAATCATCGGGTATCGGGAAAGGATTTTAGGATGTTTACTGGAGGATGAGTAGGTAGTCTTAACTTAAGATAATATTATACGTTGGCATAGTTATTATATTTTAATTATTATTATGCATAATATTGGCATTCAACATGACTTGATACTATTAAAGTTTATATTCGAAGCTTCACAAGTTTTCTCTTCGGATATTTTAATATATTCAATATTCTGATACAGCTTTTTGCAATTTAATTTGTTATAACCAAATTCCTAAGAAATTTCTGAAAATTACAAGGGCATATCCGGAAACTCCGGATACTTAGCGTATCGAAAGTGAAATTTGAAGTTAAATTGTTTATAATAAATTGTTTGCAACAAATTCATTGCACATTGATGATTCAATTGCTACTTTGATAATTAAACATAAAGCTGTGATCTCATAAAATTTTATTGCACAATATTTTTCATATCCATTTGAAACTATCACAATTATGCCACTTTCAAAATATACGATTCATTTCTGTGTCAAATGCATCGTACTTGTAATTTTTCATTAACAATTTATATTATTGAGTTTTGTTTTATATCATTATGACTATGAAAGGAAGTTCTAGAGATTTGCAACAGTAATCTTGCATAATTATATTCAACGATATGAATTGATTGAGAAAATGCTGTCAATAAGATCTCGATGGGATCTTGTTGTTGCATAATGAGTTAATTTATCATTAAATGTCATCAGTTTATTACTTTAACTGTTTACTAGAATAATTTAAGAGTAAGTTGAAATGCAAACACAATTTCTTATGGTGTGATAGTCACTGGCATCGCACATTGTACGTTAAACACTTTAATTCCTAATTTTTATATTAATAATAGATATAAGATATATATACTGTATAATATCAAATTATTAATATTTTTATGTACAAACTGCAATTGATTATTATTATCTCAACTACGATAATTTGGTATAGCCACTCTGGTAGTATCTAACACTAAAAACTGAAACAATAAAAAAATTCTATATATTCAGATTATTATTTATTATCATTAAGATAAAAATTATTATAAAAATTATTTATCATTAAGATAAAAATTACTGTAAAAATTATTTATTAAGATAAAAATTATTTATCATGAAGATAAAAATTACTGTAAAAATTATTATAAAAAATTATTTATCATGAAGATAAAAATTACTGTAAAAATTATTTATTAAGATAAAAATTATTTTCATTAGTAAAACCTACAACGATTCAGTACCTTACATATTTATTAAAATAAGTAAACATCTGATGATTTCTAATGTATTATTTTATGTTAAAGATCCTAATAGTTGATGCAAAACAGTTTACAAATTTTCTTTGTTTGCGTTTTAGAGACGAACTGATTAACACGTTAGAGAAAGGGAATGGAACCCGAGAAGCAAATCGACTTCGAAGCTTATTGTAATTCTATCGCCTCGATCAATTCTTGTCTATTTGCATGTCAGCCACCTCAGTCAATCTTCAGCCAATATTGTCAATCTTGTATCAATTTGCGTATATGCAACTGCATTCACCTTCAGCAGGTGTACCCGCGGATACGAAACGGCTGTGTAAGTATGCCAATAAGTAAGTACATATCTGGTTTTCTTCGCCGACAGATATATTATTTCCTGCCACCTTCAATTATTCATTGAAATCATAGATGCTTGAAATACAATTCCGTGTAGAAGATTCATCCGCAATCTATAATTTATAGTGAAAGAATGTTCGCTTAATTTTTGTGCACTGTTCCTGTATGCGTCACGTTGAAATTGTTAAGAACGGTAAACGCAATTAACGAATACCTTCCGCCATTGTTTTGCGCGGTATGCATTTTTATGTATGGAACCTGTCTTCTATACTACTACATATACTTTTATACTACTGATACATATACTTATACCTACTCTATAACACTACAAAAATTGATAAATTTAGTGCTTACGCATGCATTAAAAATTAGGATATTTTTAATTTTTAATATTATTGTTATCAATTAATTAATTAGAATTTAATTATCAATATTATCAAATATTAGGGAAATAGGTTAGGAAGCTTCTTGATGGCTTTACATTTTTACTTGATCCGAAAGATTCATTATGGAAGTTTAATTCTTAATTTAAATTTATTTTTATTTATGCAAATATTATATTAATAACTCTTTTACATGTACAAGCTTGTTATGTACTTTCACTATCAGAAGTTTATTACTGTGCTCCTAGTATAGTAGACTTATTAATGTTATCAGTGTTAATTTGAAGCTAATCAGAAAAATAATTGAAAATTTAGCGTACAGAAATTTCCTTTCAACTCTTAAAATTAGTAGGAGTTCCCCTAGTATCGGACACTTAATGTTTTTCTTAAATAAATGAAAAAGTAAGACATTTTATGCCTTCATTCAACTTAGCTGAATAGTCTACTAAAATTTACGTTTGCATTTATTTAATCCTTTGCGCCTGAAAATTTGCATAACAATCATTAGGTGAACGACAGTCGCCTCTCGAGTGAAAGGGGCTAATGTATTTAAAAAATCCAATTCAAAATTAGATTTAATAGCAATCGGCTACCTTGGAAATAACAGATATCTCTGCTCTGCTAAATTTTATTAGGTGTTCGATATTATACACCCCTATCAAATTCCCCTAACAACTAACCACATATTATATAAATGTAGAACATTGGAACGCCTAACATCACCTTAATCGCAGTTTTAACAGAAAATGATCAGATTAAAAGTGTTATACAATGAACTACCTAAAGGATGTCGACACGTCTCACCAAATATAAACTATCACGTTACAGTATCGTCGCTAATTAATCTTTGTAAATGTCCAATGCTTTTAACCCCTTTAATTCGATATCAGCACTGCGTACTGACCCATTCGCCATTGTAAGCCGCCATTAGTACGCGATACCGACCATTACGCGTCTGCGAAAAGTTGGCTAGTGGGATGAAATAGGGGCGAGAGGGAAACTTCACTTTGTAAGAGGAAGCAGATAATCAGGGGTGACGATGGCCAAAGTGGTCATTAGGGCCACCATAAACCAGAGGTCCCCAATAAGGGTTGGGACCGAGTACGCGCGAGGCTCGGTCACGGCCGCTTACACTTTCCAGGCCCGCACCAACGGCGGGTTTGTTTTTCGGGAAAGTGCAAAGTGGGGATGCGCCCATAAAAACATGAGGAAAAGGGCATAGCCAGTTTTAGTAAGATAGAAACCGTATTGTACAAACGAGAGACGATTTTGTAAAAGAAATAAAGTAACCCTCACAACTTTGCTCCTCCCAATTCTTTCCATCACGCGTTGGCATCCAATCCGATTCGTCAATGCTAGCGTTTCGATCAATACTGAAAATACGTGTACTCTATTTTTATAATAGTGCTGGCTGTTGCCCGCGTTTTTTATACAGGGTGTTTGGACAAAACTGGGAGAAAATTGAAAAGGTAACTCTAAATGCAACATTCTAAAACGAAAATCGAGAGTAATAATATTGCGTTTGATGGTTTGTTTATCAGTTCGATTCTTAAATACGAGAAGCTCCACTGCAACGTTTGATCTAATCTCTAAAGAAGCCCAGCATGTCATCGGAGCTCGTGCCGATCGTCCGGTCGGTATTCCAGCGATTTCCCGTGAAACGGGTTCCGTGCTCGATAGGACAGCTCGCAATTAACCCATTACTTCCGAAGTATCGAAAAAATTGGACTTTTTCATTCGAGTCTTTAAATTGAGGCCTTAATTCATTAAAAAAAAGGTAACATAAAATAAAATAAAATTTAAAAAAATATATCCATGCTTGCTGTAATAGCCTAACTTATAAATATGACAATAGGGATATATATAACTTGTTTCCAAAAAATATTGTTTTTATTTTTATCTATTATATGTTTAGTAAAACTCATAGAATTGTTTTTATGTACTTTGAAGTAAGAAGTTCCTTTTTTTATACAATATGTGAAACAAAAACTAATGCTCTTCTTAACGCAACATTAAAAGAATACATTAAACTAACGTAAATATGTTTCACTGTCAACAAAACCTTATTTTAACCCTTTGAACACTGGGTTGTGAGGCGTTAAGCGTGTGCTGTGGACTGCTCACTTTTTACGACAAAGCACACTATTTTATAAAACTATACAACGTTCAGATTGAATAGTTGTGTGTGAACCTAGATATGCATTTATAGCCAATATTTAATGACTGTGTGAGGATCCATATACGTATTCATAGTCTAGATTGAATGATTGTGTAAGAATCCATATACGCGTTTATAGCTCAGATTGAATGGTTGTGTGAAAACCCATATATGTGTTCATAGCCAAAATTGAATGACTGTGTGAGAACCCACATATGCGTTCATAGAGCTTAACCCTTTGCCGACGAGTGTCGGATATATCCGCCCAACTCTCGCGCTGCGGCTGGCGTTTGTCTGTCGTAAACGACACGTATAAGATACGCATGAGTATACTAGCCTAAGAAGTCAAGTTGGCCTAAATTTGTTTGTTTATGGTTTTGTTAGATTTTATGAAAAACTTATTTAAATGCGGCTTTAGTTTTTATAACACAAACGCGCGACGTGACTATTTTCTTTACTGCTCCGTCCGCAAAGGGTTAAAGGGTTAATAGAAAAATTGTGTACAAATACAAATCTCATTAGAAACAATAGGAAAAAAAAAGATATAAACTAGTAAAAAAAAAAAAAAAAGGAATCAAATATAGTGTCCTAAAAGTAGGATAACGGTAAGGAATGGGTTAATACGAGCTCGCCGGGAATTCGCATATTTTCTAACGGAAAATCCGCGGCGTCGCGGAAAAGTACGCCGCGTCGAAAGTATTGAGCAATCGGGTCGGCCGCGTGCGCGCGAGCGCGCGACTCGTGGGTGTGTATACACGACTCAGCCGACAGGCAACAGGTATTAACCATTATATACACCGTATACACGCGTTATATATAGCGGGCTGTGCACGCTCGTGGAACCAGTATTTACCGGGGGATCGGCAAACGGGGGTACACGGCAGGCGCTGCATAGGTGAGCGCTGGTAAATCTAGCACGGTATCGCGTGAAGCAACTTGCAAGTACACGAGCACCTAGATACCACGTATAAATATCGGTACCATCGGGATAGGAGGCTGCAGCGCGCAGCTGCACCGGTAGTTTGCAACAGATACTTGGCGGAGCTACCGAACGTAGGCCCGCGGTAGGCCACCTCGGAGACGAATCGAGCGCACGCCTACCGCTTGGGGAGGTACAACGGAGTCCCGTTTATCCGAATCCCCGGTTCATCCGGATCGAGAAGTTTTACATCCTACTTACGGAACGTCGAACTTATTCTACGCGTTGATACGTCGTTCGCTTTAACCCTTTCGCTACTACGGGCCACTATAGTGACCTTCCATAAGATGCTGTTGGATTCCTATCGTTCCTTCCTATCAACTATCCTATCGCAACAGTCATCCGTCCAATAGTCATCCTATTCCAAACATTGTACTGCTTGAACCCTCACTTTCTACTAACTCATCCACGTCCTTTGGCCGCTAACTCATCCGTACCCCTTGAACTCCAAATTTTCCTCATCCTATCTCATCCCTACCACTCTACTTTTCCTAACATTTAAAGGTACCAGATTCCAGATCACCAGCACTTAGAGTTCAGTCCACGACAGTCCCCGCTCGACCTCACTCTTAAGAATAAACTTTTTAAATAAACTTCGTGTTACGGTATTTCTTCTCACCGGGAATACAACAATGCCACTGAGGTACTACGGACCACTATAGTGGCCCTCCATAGGATGCCACTATATTATTTCCTCTCATACTGTAAATTAACCCTTTGACTGCTATGGGCGCATATATGCGTTTGACGAAAGTTACTCGTGTGGATTATGAACGAGTATATGTGTCTCTAGCGAAAGTTACTTGCGTGGATTATGAATGCGTATATGAGTTTGTCAATTTTTCCTCGTTCCCATTTAAAGAGACACAATTGTTAACCCTTTGACTGCTAAAGGCGTATATACAGGGTGTTCGGACAGCCCTGGGCTTAAATTGAAAGAGTAACTCCCTGAGACATTCTGAGACGAAAATCAAGAGTAACGATTTTGCGTTTGAGGCTTTGTTTACGAGTTATAACTAGTTAAAGATATCGTTTAATCCGGACCGTTCGACGCTTGAGCATCACTGTGGACTCAGCGACGTTACCGACCGAGTTGCCTCGGTTACCCGCTCTCAAGCGTTGAACGATCCGGATTAAACGATATCTTTAACTAGTTATAACTCGTAAACAAAGCCTCAAACGCAAAATCGTTACTCTTGATTTTCGTCTTAGAATGTCTCAGGGAGTTACTCTATCAATTTAAGCCCAGGGCTGTCCGAACACCCTGTATATAATTATTTGTTAATTATTTTCTACACTAATAAAGATATAATCACTTCAATTAACCTCGACTCTTTTATTATGCTGAGAGCTCATGCTAGAATTAACAATAAACCCAATAATTACTACATTTATTGTTTAACTTTGATATTGTCGGTCCCAGGGACTAAACGACCAAACGAAAAGTCCATCCCTAGGGACCGACGCCCGAGCTCAACGTGTTAACCTGCGGTGGGAGTGCGTGGTTAAATCAGGTGTTTTTATGAGATAAAAATTTTGTGGAGCAAACATTTGTTAGTAAAATTACATACCCGACTTGCAGGAATAGTAAGTGACGGGTCAGCCTTGAAACACCTCGTCTAAAACAAAAATAAAATTCATAAAATTAGTTTCCATCTCGAGTAGGTTCGTTATGCTTAAAATTATCTCTGTAAGATAAAATTTGGATTTACATTTTCATGCCTTCGTTTTCATTACATCTTGGAAGAAGGAAGTGAAATTTACATGCTGCGTTAGTGTACGTTTTATTATAGTAACTAAAATTTGTAAGTACCTTATGAATATTTAAAATTGAACTAATAAATTACTACAGAGCTCTGAAACCATAACTATTAAATAAATCAACGGATATGTGTACACTAGCAGACACAAAAAAAATAAAAGTATTAAAAAGGAATAATTTCTTCCTTTGTAAATACTGCGCGTGGATTTATTTTTACCATTGAAACAGATAATGATCTCGCTGCTGATTAACATAAAGCAACTTCGTACACCTTGTTATTCGCATAAATATAATTAAATTGTCTGGAAATTATTTATTGAAACATAATAGAAGTTATTATTAATATTCCAATATGTGTTAATTTATAAGCAGAATCTTGAAAATGGTTCCATTTTTCCATTGACCGATGGTTATCAGAAATTTTCTTATCAATTTATAATTAGTATTGCGTTAATAACAAGTAAACGAAGAGTTCTCCAAATCCTATGAACTTAAATTCTTTTTTCGTTAAATTTTTGGGTGCTACAGAATGGTTAGTTATCCTAAATTTTTGACTACTATTAAAAATATTTGCACATCACTGTACACATTGATTGAAAATGGTTCCATTTTTCCATTGACCGATGGTTATCAGAAACTTTCTTATCAATTTATAATTAGTATTGCGTTAATAACAAGTAAACGAAGAGTTCTCTAAATCCTATGCACTTAAATTCTTTTTTCGTTAAATTTTTGGGTGCTACAGAATGGTTAGTTATCCTAAATTTTTGACTGCTATTAAAAATATTTGCACAGCACTGTACACACTGATTAATTAGATCCAGATATTTATCCACCATTTATAATGGTAACTTATAATTATGACGTAAAGGGTTAAATCGTTGCATAAATCTCGTTGCTATTTCTAGGATACATCAATTAGTATTATAACAGCTACTATATTTTCGTAGCCACGTTATGGTTACCGTAAACTTGCATTTCCTAGTTTCGAGTTGGAAAACGAACGAACATCCTAGTAGAGATGCCGATCCAGAAATTAAAACTGCAAATCAACCAAGATCTCTACTGCTGTAATCGAGATTCGACCCTCGATATCATATTTTCTCGTGTTTATGGCCACCGTCATATAGAATACCGTTGAGTTTAATTAATTCAAGATTAAAGATAAAGTTCGATGGCGTTATCAAGGAGGAAGTTAATTAGCTTCTATTTTCAGTAAGCGTAACAGGATCAAAAAATGATGTAAACTTTTACATAACTGATCTAAGCGAGCGTTATTCAAGATTGAGATAAAAAATAACGATTTCAATTACTTTTATTGGTTTTATTTATGTTTAGATTAATCCTGGTATTCCATTCGGATTTTCAGTAGTTCAAGGAAGCTCACTTAACCCTAAAATTCTCTTTTCAATGAAACTTTGTGTATAGAATATAATTAATTATACGTGGAGCAATCTTTTAATTGTTTTTGAAGGGATGAAATCAATTTCTGAAGTTTCAATGTTTTTTTATGTTAACGAGTACAATTTTTGAAGGGAACATTTTTACTATAAAAGGATGTATTATTTATAATATTTGTCTATACATTTATTTTTGTTATTATTATAACTAAACACTATTTATTGATTAGCATAGAATTTTGTTTATCGTGCCGTTTTTTTATAAATAAATTTGTTTATTTTTGTTGGCTCTTTGGTCTTAAACTTTTGTCCGTTACTGTATAAGATGAGAAAATAGGACAGTAATTCTATTAATATTTGATATAGATAACATATTTCATGTATATAACACAATATCTTTTAATTATAGGCGTGTGATTTAAATGTCTTAACTATTTAATGATGACTGTACAGTAGAATTCGATTTTCCAAATTAACTGAGTGATAGGACTCGTTTAAATAAACTTTCACAGAGGGGCCACAGTCTTAATTTCGAGTCAATCGTGTCTCCTCAATAGCCAAGCCCGTGTCGTAAATAAGGGGACTTTCAATAGGCCTGGCGCCAAGCCGATACCCGCGCTCGAGAGGGTGCATGGACCCAGCAGAATTTCTCCTTCATCGCTTAACCGTTTGCGTACCAGAGGGCTTTCAAAAAACACGATCGAAAAACGCCAAGGAGCGCGATCGCGCTCTTTCGATCATGTGTTGAAAAAAGCCGAAGAGCGCGATAACGCTCCTTTGATTATGTGTCGAAATATTGTTTGTTTTTTTAATTTTTCATATTTTTAATTTGTAACTTATTATTTTATGAAATACTATTGTATACATATTCTTATACTAGCTGATGGCGATGCGACGTACATGCGTCTAAAAGTTTGAGCGCATTTTGGCAAATTGTAAGCGCACTGTCAGTTGTCTGTATCGGTCAAATGCACTGGGTTTTCTCGACAGGAAATCGGAAGAGCGCGAAAGCGGCTCGTGGTACGCAAACGGTTAAACTCGGGAAATCTTCCCGTTCCGAGTGACTTACCCCACCCTCGTTCTCGAAACGCGTGCTAAGGGCACAAGAACGGGGGTTGGTGGCACTCAG
>JAOPTO010000920.1:51319-92998 GCA_033822845.1 Tetrapedia diversipes
TCCTTCAGCCTCTTTGTTCTGTTTCTTAACGTTTTCGAATTTTCTAAGGTTTCGTCGGTTCCTATTGTGCACCCGTCTTGTAGACATCACCGAGACTATCACTTTTATAAAATATATATATGATTACTAAATACTGCTCGTGGCTCTGCCCAAGCGGAAGTACTTCGATTTCAATTTTAACTATTTTTAAGAGATGTCCAATTTTTTAAACCCTTAACTTTAATTTTAACCAGAAAATTAAATACTTAATAATTTTTATAGTGCTAGCTTCAATATCTGCGGATTTTCAACCCTTATTTTACCCCGTTGGGAATTGATTTTCCAAAAACGTTGAAACACGTATTTCTTTATTTCTAACCAAAAATTTCTAACCTTTCGGGGTGGAATATCAAAAAATCCTTCCTTGGCGGGTTCCTACGTCATAAAAGGAACCCATTGTCGAAATTTCATGTTTCTAGCTTCAGTAGTTTAGGCTCCGCGATGATATCAGTCAGTCAGGACGTGTCTTTTTATATGCAAAGATTTACACGAGTTTCTTTTCATTCCACATAATCCCATCGTTCCATCTCAACAATTATGACCTCTGTTTAAGTTTTAGACTAAAAATCGTGTACAGTGGAATTTCGATGTTAATTTACTGTTCCAATGAAGCGAATTAGAAACTGGATGCCATGTTCGTCGAATTATTGAAATTCAGTAGAATCTTATTTACCTGAACATCCGTTATCTGAACGAACGTCCTCTCTCGTGTGAACGTTCTATTATTTAAAGAAGCATATTTCCTCTTAGGCTACTGTATGTAAATATGCACACAGTTTTTATTTCCTTTCCTTTTACAAATCTATTTATAGTGATTCGATATAAAGCAGAAGTAGCAGGTTGTGTGTGGAATAAAAACGAGTACGAAATAATTGAGAAATTGTCGTGTATAAATTTCGTCAAAAATATTAATATCAGTAATTAATAATTAGTAATAGTATTATTAATGTTTTCCCATTCTGTACTCAATATATACAGCATTATGCAAACAGATATTTATTTTATTTCACTTCAATTTACATTTAAAATTGAACGCTAAACATTTTTCATTTTATTATGCGAAAATTTCCTTATTCAAATACTTTTTCTTCTTGTTATTTCGTTTTAATACAGGTTTTACTGTTCAATGGACCTCTAAGAGTCAACGATCATAAAATTAAGGAATGTTTGTGCACGTATTAGCATCTTTGAGAGCTTACTTTGGATATATGCTAAATTTTTGGAATACATTAAGCAATGTTTGAATAAATGATGATGTCAATGTCTGAATTTCATACAAATATGCAGACAGAAGTTTTATGCTTAATATTCAATGAAGTACAAAGCAGTTCAATGAAGTTTAGCTGGCTTTGAATCCTGCTAATGTAATGATATACAGTTCTTTGTGATATTTTTACAATTGAAGCTGGTTTAAAACATCACGAAGTTGCTAAGCAATTAACTAATTGAGTTGTTATACATATTCAAATATTTTTAATTGAAATATTTGTATTACCTTATAGAATAATTCACCTTACTTTTAACGTATTGAGTGATATTGCATTATTTGAAAAATACATTCCACAATATTTAGTAACTCATAAGTTTTTCGAATTGTAACTCATCAATTGAAAGAAAAAAAATGAAGTAATAATTAAGCAACTTTATTAAATAATTATCATATTCGAGAAAAATGTGCAGTCTAAGGAATTGAGTAAACAGAGAACATGAACTTAATTATATGCATTTTACATATTTTTATGACACTTAAGAGAAATTTAAAGATTCCAAAAATTATAAAATCCACATGACATTCGGAAACATGCAAAGTATTCAAATTAGAACAGACAAATTTTTATTTTGCATGCGTTGCTCTAGTTATATTAATAAAAATATGAGTTTACTTAAAGACTTATAAAACACAATATTTAGCACAGTCTTTAATCAATTTCCTTAAGACAAGGTTCTATTTCATGCCATTTTCGAGCTGCAGTTCGTTTTGCATTCCAGAAATTCGTATCTGTTCGTTTTCGCAACCGGCACTTAAAATGACAAGCCTGCACTCAATACCTGCTTGTAAAATGTCCCGTCAACATCTTACTCTCTTAATTACACCTTCTTCTCTTAATTTGTTATTCAAATTCGACGGAGGGCTTGTTCAACTCTACGGTATCACTTGCATCAATCTTACTTGTTGAAAGTTTCCAATACCAACGACATGAAATAAAATATGCCGTACCAAAAGCCGTTGAACTTTGCCTCGATATCTCAGACTTGAAGTGTGCGAATTTGAAATAATGTGAATGAAAAAGTTACGTGAATTGTACAGAATGAAATTGGAGCAAAGAAAAGGAATTTCGAATTTCAACTTAAATTTTAACTAAAAATTAGAAAAAGGAATTTATGTAAAGGGTGACAAAAAGTGTTCATGTACAGTTGTATTATGCTTATTAGTTGGTTTTAATTAATTGATTTTAAATAATTAATTATTTTAATCTTAGTACAGATTTGATGTAATTAATTTTAGTACAGATAATTAATTTATACAATCAAATTTTAGTATAATTAATTTTAGTACAGATAATTAATTTAAACAATCAAATTTCAGTATAATTAATTTTAGTACAGATAATTAATTTAAACAATCAAATTTTAGTTTAATTATTTTTAGTACAGATAATTAATTTAAACAATCAAATTTTATTTTAATTATTTTCAATTTCAATTAATTAAATTATAACATTATTTGTCAGTATGGTATACATGACTATAAAATGTTACTACTATGCAAAAAAAAAAGTATACAGTTTGATGCAAAGGTGTTTATTAAAAAATACAAGGGGTTCCTAAGAATTATTCAGTTATTTGAATTTTTGCTGTACGAAGCTAAAAATAGGATTAGATTCTAAAAACGTGGAACCATATTATTTTTCTTTCTTAGAATAATAGAGGTTATACGTGTTGAATAGTCCCAACTACTTTTTAATTACACCTATTGTAAGCGATATCGAAGAAAAGTGTCTCTACTTTTTATTTTTGTTACATTTTTAACTTGAAACTAACAAAACACCAGAAGGTTAAAAGTTTTATTTTCTTAAATTTACTCTTCATTTATCTGAACAAACATTTTTATTAGAGGCTGTTCAGTTAAACAGCGTCTTTCTATTTAAATTATATACAGGCACTGTACGTATGTGCATTAATTTAAATGAAGCAAGTTAATTTCTTAATTTGTTTAGCTATAAATAACAATATTATAAATATATTATTTATTCTATCAAATTACTGTATCGATAGCGTACAAACCGAACACGTTTAAATAGTATTTTAAGGACTAGTAATTGGAGAAGAAGAAAAATAAACAGTTAGAAGAAAATTATTTAAAGATGCTTCGGTTGATTTATCGATCCTAACTCTGAGACGGAATCGCTAAATCCTACCCTGCAGCAGATTCCTCGTATCAACAAACATCTTCTGTAGCGCGGTTCGTTAACCAGAGTTAATTTCCTTCAAGATCTCAGGTTTATGTTCGAGTTCGCCCTAGAGCGAAGAGGAAACCAGATGGCTGTTGCAAAAACGTTGCAATTATTATTAATAAGTGGACTGCGGATTTTTATGAACTTACGTGGAACTTTAATATACCCGAAGGTACAGAGTGAATATAACATCCATTGCGAAGTTATAACGTGTAGACGATGAAATAAATCTCTGTTCAGGTTCAATTTCAAAAATCTTTGCGGACATTGCAAAAATTTGATTTATAATCAAATATAAAATTAAATCATTTTGCTAATTATATTTTGCGATAGACTTTGCACCTTTTGCGATTATTATATCACAAATATTGCCATTTTAATGGTATTTCTATAAGAATAATGTTATATAGTTGGTTCCAAAGGTATCTAGTCATGTTATATGTGTATTATGTGAATTTTTTGTGAAATTATAGGTGTGCAAGTAGAAGATTGTACAAATTTAAAACGAGGAACTTAAAAATGCCAAAAGGTACAGAGTGAATATAACATCCATTGCGAAGTTATAACGTGTAGACGATGAAATAAATCTCTGTTCAGATTCAATTTCAAAAATCTTTGCGGACATTGCAAAAATTTGATTTATAATCAAATATAAAATTAAATCATTTTGCTAATTATATTTTGCGATAGACTTTGCACCTTTTGCGATTATTATATCACAAATATTGCCATTTTAATGGTATTTCTATAAGAATAATGTTATATAGTTGGTTCCAAAGGTATCTAGTCATGTTATATGTGTATTATGTGAATTTTTTGTGAAATTATAGGTGTGCAAGTAGAAGATTGTACAAATTTAAAACGAGGAACTTAAAAATGCCAAAAGGTACAGAGTGAATATAACATCCATTGCGAAGTTATAACGTGTAGACGATGAAATAAATCTCTGTTCAGATTCAATTTCAAAAATCTTTGCATCTCAATGCAAAAATTTGATTTATAATCAAATATAAAATTAAATCATTTTGCTAATTAATTATATTTTGCGATAGACTTTGCACCTTTTGCGATTATTATAACATAAATATTGCCATTTTAAAGGTATTTCTATAAGAATAATGTTATATAGTTGGTTCCAAAGGTATCTAGTCATGTTATATGTGTATTATGTGAATTTTTTGTAAAATTATAGGCGTGCAAGTAGAAGATTGTACAAATTTGTATCACGTAAATCAGAAACTAGTAGATGTTCGTTAGAGGTAAAATTTTGCTTCGGTCTTTTACTTGCAAACCGATAATTTTACACGGATTTATTTAATATCCAAGAAGCTCTACTTTTGAGATCAAGTGTATGTATTCGCGTTTATGTATGTAACTCTAATTACACTTAAGTGTATAATAATATACATATACGCGAAGAATATATCTGATATTTTATATAGAATTTATTCTTTTAACTTGATAATAAAGTATAATGATGAATGTTTAAACGAACGTATAAATTAGGATGACCCTATATTCATTTGTTATGTTAGTTCAAAAGGATTCGCCTTCTAAAGATTAATTGTGTTTATAAGAATATAAATTTACACGAAAGTGTATGATCTGCTAATAAAATATACGATATGAGAAGAATTTCTTAGAACGTTTAAATTAACCCTTTGTCTTATAATCAACGTCGTTAGTGTTCCATAAATTTACTACAAAAGTTTCGCAAAAATCTGAAAAGTCTCAAGAAATTAAATCTAATTAAATTAAAAACCTCATATTTGCTTTCCGTTATTATTAGATTTTTATTAGTGGTTTTAGTGTTCCACACATTTATCTTATTATCAAAAATATTAAGAAATAGGTCATAATTCAAGTGCAGCTCAGATGCTTTGTAATTGCCATAAATTTTTATTTTCAGTTAAATTATATATATATAGTGTAAATATATGAGATTTACATTTCAATGTTTATCGCTTTTGCAGTAAGACTACTCTAAAAATAACGAAACAATTGATCAAAAGTGTCGTTATTATGTAAAAAAGAATTCAGTATCTCAAACACCAGAACTTTTTTCCACAAGTATCATTCAAGATGGTAAAAACTGATGTATCTCGGATCCATCTCATGCGAGAACGTCCGTAATTTCACATCAACGCTCGTTCGTTCGCAGTTATATTTTCATTTACGTTCCGGCGTGCTCCTTTTCTGCGTCACCTTCGAAACTGTAAAACTTGATTCACCTCCTTATTGCCGCATTTTTTGCGTGTTTCTGGAGAAAAGACCGTTTCACCGAATAACGAAAGAGAAAAAGAGGAAGAGAGTGCGCACGTGTAAAGGTGCGTACTCACTAGCAAACAGTTCACGAATCACATCTACGAAAGATTCGTTAACTTTCTGTAATCGTTGCACGATCTCTCAGCAAATACTACTCGTAATTACAAATTCGTGAACATGTTGTTGAACAATGCAAAAGCTAAATACTCTGTTTACTTTGATGTATCGAGGACTTAGATTATTAATGGTCATATAATAAAATTGATGAAATTGGACAATTTCAAAACAATTTAGAAGTGCAGAGCTTTGGTGAACACACTTTTGCAAACTATTTGATAAACTTATGAAATGAAAAGGTTTTCATCAATTTCTTATCGTCAAGCTTAACACTTTTTCTTTTTATTCATTGCTATAAAACCCTTTACAGGATTATTAGCTATTTGCATTAATGCATTAACGCATATTAACAAGAGTATTTGAACATATGTGAAATAATGACTATAATTACAATCGTTTATGACTTAATACTATAATTATAACTTACACTAAAAGTTGCAACATAAACTATGAGGGCTTAACACTTAGCCAACCGAGAATAGAAAGATCTCCCATTCTTTCCTCTGCCATTGATTCTATTTACTTTTATTAATAATTAATCTTGAACTAGTGTTAAATTGATTAAAAGGTGTACTTTGCAAGAGCTGAAAATGCATTTGATGAACTGTGAACACTAGTTCAAGACTAACTAATAACAAAAGTAAATAGAATCAATGGGAAACCTCCTCATTCCATTGGTTAAGTGTTAAAATGCAATTTTAAGAAATAAAATTATTAAACTATACTCTAAGATGGACGTGGAAGATATTTGAAAAACTATTCTTGTTTTATAGCATGATGTATTGCTCTAAACATTACACACAAACCATTGACACTTTTTCGATATAACATAAGAATCCACCGAAAATTGTGTTTTAACCCTTTGCACTCGATAGGTGACTGTTAATCACCAAATGATAGTTTCGCAAATTTTCAGATTTCACTTAGTTTGTTTATTAGTGAGGCTCAGAGATTAAACAGTCACATATGTAAATTTTAGTATATCACTTAACCAAACTAAATGATGTTTAATATAGGCGAATCCTAGTAAATGTTTCAAATTTGAAAATTTTTAAAGTCAGTATCATTAGACGACTAACAGCCACCTCTCGAGTGCAAAGGGTTAAATTTTATCACAGAAAATTACCACAATTTTCTATACGTTTCTGAATGAAGTAACAATTAGTTCGATTGTTATTGAAAATCGTACGAACTTTTATTGAACAACCTAATTTATTTACCTATTTGTGCCATCTGTTCACTGACTCTAAGAGTAACAGAATTCGTTTTTCTGAAAAAGCCGCAAAAATTGCATTCAACTCACGAGTTGTCCATAAACAAATGGTGGGTCATAGTTTGTCGACCTCTGCTTTAGACAACTATACACTGCGAACAAGCGAGGAATAGCAAGTGAACGGGCGGTCTCTAGAGAGAACGATTCGTGAAACTGTTGGCGAGGATCGGTGGAAACGCACCCTAAGAAACGCGACGAAACAGCCACGGCGGGTAACAACGGTGGAGGACAATAAAGAGGAGGAACCGAAAGGGGAAGAGAGAAGCAGAGGCGGCACGCAGGATGCATTTAAAGTCGTCTCAACATCCGCTCAGCCTCTCCGTCCTTCTCTCTATCTTCGACCGCGGCGCCTTCTTCCCTCCGACAGGGTAGAAAAAGAGGAACTCGTGTTCTTTCTTCAGCATACGAAATCCCGTGTCGTTCATCGCGAGTGTACGTGAAAGAACGCGTGGTCTCGTCCTCTGGTTAGTTTCTTTTTTTCGATTATCTCCTCTTTCTTTCGGCTGCACCGCGCGTGACCGTGGCCAACATCCGCCATTTTGTCGGCGCGCAAGGCTCGTTCTGTAAGGGTGCGTTTTCATTGGGGTACTCAAACGATTCACGAACGATATAAGAATTATTCTTCTTGGAAGTTGTGTAAGTGTTACTTTTGTTCTTGTGTGAGACGTGTTCGTGTATTGTTCGTAATTTATTTGAAGTATTTGTAGTATAAAATTCTTGAGAACAGATTGTTGTTTTGGATAGATCCCTATTAGTTAATAGTGTGTGATTTTGTGGGCCAGAGATTCAAAATTTTCGGCTGTAACGAGTGAGTATAGAGAAATAAAACAGAGTGTATCGTGTTGTGGAAAACGATAAGTGCCGATAATTTTTATTTGTATGATGATAATAGTGTATTTGTAATAATATTTATAAGTTTGTAATAATATCTAAACAATACTTATAAGTAAGTTTGTAATAATGTCTAAATAATATTTATAAATAAGTTTGTAATAATACCTAAATAATATTAATAAATAAGTTTGTAATAATATTTAAATAATATTAGTAAGTTTGTAATAATATCTATACAATATTTATAAGTTTGTAATAATGTCTAAATAATATTTATAAATAAGTTTGCAATAATATCTAAATAATATTAATAAATAAGTTTGTAACAATATTTAAATAATATTAGTAAGTTTGTAGTAATATCTAAACAATATTTATAAGTAAGTTTGCAATAATATCTAAATAATATTTGTAAGTTTGCAATAATATCTAAATAATATTTATAAGTTTGTAATAATATCTAAATAATATTTATAAGTAAGTTTGTAATAATGTCTAAATAATATTTATAAATAAGTTTGTAATAATACCTAAATAATATTAATAAATAAGTTTGTAATAATATTTAAATAATATTAGTAAGTTTGTAATAATATCTATACAATATTTATAAGTTTGTAATAATGTCTAAATAATATTTATAAATAAGTTTGCAATAATATCTAAATAATATTAATAAATAAGTTTGTAACAATATTTAAATAATATTAGTAAGTTTGTAGTAATATCTAAACAATATTTATAAGTAAGTTTGCAATAATATCTAAATAATATTTGTAAGTTTGCAATAATATCTAAATAATATTTATAAGTTTGTAATAATATCTAAATAATATTTAAACAATAACATCTAGTTTGTGATTAAGTAATTATACCAAATTCGACGATTCTTTTCAATATTCTGCTCGCCACTAATCTAGGGCGAACTCATCTACTGGATCTCCTGAACATTTATTTTGTCAATGGTACACCACTCAAACGATATAACAAATAAGTGCGCTACAAATTTCTCAAACAAACAATGATGCATTTCAAATCCTTTGAAACCCGTAAAACGATTGCCTAAAACTCTTTCGTTAGCATCCGAACTAAAAACTGGCCAATTTGTTTCCGTGTCCTTTTACTCTCTCCGAACTCGACTAAAAAAGAAGCAGTTTCAGATTCATTGCATTATGCAAATGTCGTCGTCCAGCTACTTACCACCTCGTGCTCAATCCTCGTTACCGTCGATCGGATTTAACAGAATCTCGCTCCAGATCACCTGTTCGAACGGTGAAATTCCGGTTTCACTGGACGTCTACCGCGTTCCATGGATTTCGCAAGCGGCAAGGGAAACCGGAGGGCGATCGAAAAATTCCGGTAGCCGTGGTAACAGGTAGGATGACTCGGTCAGGTGTGTAGGAAACGTCGAGGGGTTTAGGGGGAGGAGGGGCACGGTGCACCGCTGAGAGGTGCATTAAAGTCGTATTAAGGCCGTCTCTCGATCTAAACCGAACGACTTATTCCCGGTGAAAAGCGGCCGTTTCGCGAACAGGCCGCGTCCGCTCGTGTCGAACAGCCGTAGACCGGCTTGTATGCTCGCGTCGATCATGCGAATTCCTAAATCGCCGGAGCAAATCGCTGGAACAAGTGTCACGAATGCGTACACTATCGTCCATAAGTACTCGAACTCCCAATAAATTCAAATGAATGATGCAAATGTGTTGTAATGGTACAACAGATTTTTCTTTAGCGAAATTAACGTTGGTCTGAAGTTTTGTTTTTACGAAACGTATAGGGTGTGCAATGAATAAACGGTTGCAAAAGTTTCCGTACACTTGCTGGTTTTAAATGTTAAAAAAGGAATGAAGAATTTTTGGGCGTTTTCGAACGCCAACTGATTTATCAGTTAAAATTGGACAGATTCTGGAAATAATGGTGACATTTTTTGCACTTGCTTATTGGAAGACATAAATAGATTGGAAAAACTGAATCATGAAATCTATTATAGGTACAGTTATCATGCATACATTAAAGTGTACGAAATTGATTGTTATAATTGTCCGTTATTATAATCACTAATTTTATTGATTCATGAAGATTTTTGCAATTGTCTACAGATATAGATCCTTAAAGTTTGATCCTATCGTGTCACCTTTATATCGGGGTTTTTAATTATTTTTATAGAAAATTAAGTGTCAATGGTAATTATCTATAAATATTGCTTATATTCTTCAACAGTATTATAATGATTATAAAACAACATTACAAATCAGTAAAGAAAACAAAATATATATATATATACTTCTGTTCAATAGTTTGGATCACATTCCAATTTATATCTAAATTCAACCTTCTGTTAGTTTTTTCAACAGTTTCAAATTAATATTGAAATTAATAAATAAAATATTTTATTCATTATACTAATTAAAATACTAATCCTTCTCTGTATTTTATTGGTTTTTTACAACAATATTCTTTAAAATAATATCCTACGATCTTAAATTCAACCTTCTGTTAGTTTTTTCAACAGTTTCAAATTAATATTAAAATTAATAATTAAAATATTTTATTTATTATACTAATTAAAATATTTTATTTATTATACTAATTATAATATTTTATTTATTATACTAATTAAAATATTTTATTTATTATACTAATTATAATATTTTATTTATTATACTAATTAAAATATTTTATTTATTATACTAATTATAATATTTTATTTATTATACTAATTAAAATATTTTATTTATTATACTAATTATAATATTTTATTTATTATACTAATTAAAATATTTTATTTATTATACTAATTATAATATTTTATTTATTATACTAATTAAAATATTTTATTTATTATACTAATTATAATATTTTATTTATTATACTAATTAAAATATTTTATTTATTATACTAATTATAATATTTTATTTATTATACTAATTAAAATATTTTATTTATTATACTAATTATAATATTTTATTTATTATTCTAATTAAAATACTAATCCTTCTCTGTATTTTATTTGTTTTTCACAACAATATTCTTTAAAATAATATCCTACGATCTCAAATTCTTTTTCATTTCGCTAAATTTCCGGGTCGATTAACGATCTTAAAAAGTTTTGACTTCCAATGCAAGCGTTCGAATACTTTTGGATAGAAGTGTACTTACGCGTCGCTCAGTTGCAGTTTATACAGTCCTTGAGGATTTTTCTTATTTTTTTTTTCTCTTTCTTTCGCTACTCAACTATCGCTGGTATCGACACAACGACAACAGGAGGGTTCTCGACATGCAGATAACAGTTAATAAAAGTGCATACGTAAAAACTTGCTGCTCGAGTGTGTGTCCAATCGGTATTAATGGATAATTGACGCCAGCCGCCTGTTCGTGTTACAGTGTTGCGCACATTGCTTTCGATTTCATTCTAGAAGCGTTGAAAAGCTACTTACGTTCCGTTGATTTGTGGATAGGAACGGCGGAGGGGCAGATGGAAATCGAGAAATGGCGAAATAGTGATTAATTTCCTTGGACTGTTGAAGGATAGAGGTCTCTCGGTAAAATAACTTTATGACTGACTAGTTATTGCCCGTGTCCTTTTTTTTTATAGTACTTGCTTCAAAATCGGTGGATTTTCAAACAAACTTTCATCCCTTATTTTACTCCCTTCAGATTTAATTTTCAAAAAACGTTGAAACACGTATTTTTTTATTCCTAACCAAAAAGCTAAATACCAATTTTCATAAGGCTTGCTTCAAAATCGGCGGATTTTCAAACAAGCTTCCATCCCTTATTTTACACCCTTGGAGATTGATTTTCCAAAAACGTTGAAATACGTATTTCTTTATTCCTAACCGGAAAGTTAAATACTTACTAATTTTTATAGTGTTTGCTTCAAAATCGGTGGATTTTCAAACAAATTTTTATCCCTTATTTTAATCCCTTGGAGATTGATTTTCCAAAAACGTTGAAACACGTATTTCTTTATCTCTAATCAAAAAGCTAAATACCAGTTTTCATAGTTCTTGCTTCAAAATCGGTGAATTTTCAAACAACCTTTTAACCCTTATTTAACCCCCCTAAGGGGTGGAATATCAAAAAATCCTTCTTCAGTGAGTGCCTACGTCATAAAAGAAATTCATCGTCTAAATTTCCTGTTTCTAGCTTCGATAGTTTAAGCTCTGCGATGATGAATCAGTCAGTCAAGCAGAATACGTCTTTTTATAGGTATAGATAAGTCGGGGTTATTTTTCATAGATAAAAGTTTGTAAGAAAATGAAACTTGAGAGTGCATACAGAATAATAAAGAGTGATGATCACAGAAAATTAGCCTGATTGTCACAGACAAGGTTGTAGTTTGTGTAATTTCAAAGCAATTATATTTCTATGCTTTCTACGTGTAACACTTTCTTATAAATAGAAATTTTTACTGGAAAAATTGAAGTTCAGGGTGTCAGACATATATACTGAAAAATTTATGAGCTCAGGTTATTAATTTTATTATAAATTATTTTCTGTATTGGTGTACGCTAATTATATTTTTATGTTTCATACGAATTTAACTATTGGATTGTATATTTATACGTAAATTTGTATTTTCCCAAGCATGATTGTGAAAATGGAAACTAAATTATTAAATAAAATAGCATTTATTGTATTTTGGATTTTTTTCATATTTTTGAACATGAGATGTATTCTCTGTTTTCTTTGCGAATTAATATTTCCTGTGAATGAATGTATAATCGTTTGCAGTCTGATTACACTGTGAATTTAATGCTATGGTTTATTAATTTTGATACTGATTAATTAGAAAAGCTGTTAATTATATATTAAAAATAATGAAAATTATAGATTAAAATATATTATATATTAAATTATATATTAAAACATATTGTATGTTAAATTATATATTAAAACATATTGTATATTGAATTGTATATTAAAATATATTATATACAAAATTATATATTAAAGATATATTATAAAATTATAAATGTTGAACATTAATTATGTAAAGAAGGATACACCTATATATAAACATTTAGAGATACTTGTTCTAAAACAAGTATGGTTCTTTCAACAATAAATTGTGTAATTTCTTTTTATGTATTTCCATGATCCATTCACGCGCACGCATTTCATTAATTTATAATGTAGCGATGGATCTCAACAGAGTTACATTACGTATTCAGATTGATAACCCGATATGCATGTTGCTTCCGGTTTTCATGGACACACTTGAGGCGCATAAAGAAATATTTAGAAGCCGATACATTTGAAAATAATTATTTAACCTCTAAAATCCAACTCGATTGCACCTGTAAATACGTAACTGAAACATGTACAGCACTAATTAGTAGATCGTATTGCACAAATAAACCAGTACTTCGTATTATAAAGCATTTACCAAAAATTGATTACGCTAAACAGAACGAAAAGTCTATTATTTGGAAGAAATAAATCATCAAATTGGTTTCGAAAATATTTTCGACGGAGAAGCATTGAAAACGTGTTAAACGTGAAAGTAGATACTTGAGAGGAGAGGATTTATCACTCAATCTTTTGCCTGTAGGGGTAAAGAAGGCTGCACCTAATGAAGCATATGTTCCCCTTCAGTTAAATCAATCTTCTTTGGCAGGAAACTTTCTCACTGTGAGAAAAAGAAGAAATTTTTGAGTTTGCCAGTCACGAGCAACCTCGTCTCACGGTACACTTCATGCACTGCCATCGATAACTTTACTAGTAACCCTTTGACGATGAACTTCGTGCCTTGTACTGTCCATACGTTTGCTCGTAGTAACTAGAGCTGGGTAAAAGTTGCATGCAACAATTATTTTTACCTTTATTTATAAGAAAACGAGGTAATAGGGATAGTTAACACTATTCCTACCACGATCGGTCAAATGACCGTTTTTAACATTTCAATTAGAATTTCCTATAGACAACGTAATTGAATCGCCTTTAAACTTTACGACTTTTCCTCAAATATACGTATAATATTATAGGAAAGGTTATAAATGAAAATAAAAAGAAAAGAAAGAGGAGTGAATAAAATAATAAATATACGTGTATTTAATAAACTAAAACGACACAAACGAACACAAAATAACAAACTACGCTGATACTTCGCAAACTACGCTGATACTTCGCTAACTACGCCTATGCTTCGTAAACTACACAGTCCTTCGCTCTACGCTGGCTACTTCGTCGTCTAATACTTCCTATCTTCACCGTCTGATACTTTCTGCCTCGCGCTCGCATTTTCCCCGTCATATATTCTTCCAAACACTCGTGTCCTTTCATTCTAATTGTCAACCTTTCTCACTCTACGCATTCGATCACGACTACCCAGAATTTCTCAGTCGCACTGTTTTCCCAAGTTCTCATCTTTCACGCCTTAGAAACATTCGAGCCCAAACATTCTACGTTCACGCGACAATCGCCCAACTCAAGTACTCTGACCTTTCCAGCCTCACATCCGCTCGATCACATTACTACAATATATTTTTCAATATTCACTTCTTTTTTCATTGTTTATTTTCTGGGAAAAATTTGTAGTCTGTCTTATCTATTATGATAGGTCGTATGACCGGTCGCTGTAGGAATAGGTATACGTGAAGTGTCGGTAGGAATAGTGTTAAAGCTAAAGAAAATATAGAATGATGGGCTGTTGTCCAATGGAGTATAAATTGCCGATTAATTAATTAATTAATTGGAGAGAAGGAAGAAGAGGGCAGGTGATAAATAACTATGATAAATATCCAAGATACAAATTGGAACAACATTTTGAATTTCGCCCATACGTGCACTTACTTGAGCACAAAGTTGCACGAAGCAAATGATTTGTAGCAATACTTATTCATAAATTGCATAGTATTCAATAGATAAAACAGGTTCCATAATCGCAACTTTCCATGAATGTGCGGAGTTCAATAGTTCTGACCTACTTAATATGAAACATAAACAATTTCTCTTTATTCTGAGATCAATTCGATGCCAAAATATTAATTATCCTTCAATTGACAGCGATTTAACTCTCGCTAGGCAGGTTTTTAAAAAACTACTTTTTATTTCACTACAAAATGATACAATTAAACGAATAAATATTAGAATAGGAACGTCAATTATGAATTGTGAATCAGTAATGTCGCTTGTTAGGTCCTCTTCCTGTTTATATTCTTGATCGGTGGTCAAGATGGTTCTAAGCATTTTCGTGTTTGCCACCTTTGTTTTAGGTGATATTTTGTATTCACAGATACTTTATCTTGTTTACCTTGCTTGGTGCCAACTACGGTGTAAGTACCTAAACAATTTCTCTTTATTCTGCGACCAATTCGATGCCAAAACATTAATTATCCTTCAATTGACAGCGATTTAACTCTCACTAGACAGGTTTTTAAAAAACTACTTTTTATTTTACTACAAAATGATACAATTAAACGAATAAATATTAGAATAGGAACGTCAATTATGAATTGTGAATCAGTAATGTCGCTTGTTACGTCCGCTTCCTGTTTATATTCTTGATCGGTGGACGAGATGGTTCTAAGTATTTTCGTGTTTGCCACCTTTGTCTTAGGTGATATTTCGTATTCACAGATACTTTATCTCGTTTACCTTGCTTGGTGCCAACTACGGTGTAAGTGCCTAAACAATTTCTCTTTATCCTGAGACCAATTCGATGCCAAAATATTAATTATTCTTCAATTGACAGCGATTTAACTTTCGCCAGGCCTTATTCGGTACCTCTATCCTAAATCTGATTAATCAATTAATTCCCTCTCAAAGTGTACCTACTATTCCACAGTTTAGTTTTCCATAAAACATTTGCTGAACCGTGTTCTGCGTCGAACACCATCAGGCAGTTTCCTTAGACGCGAAAATTTGACGTTATGGTGAACGACGTTGACCACTGGCGTTTCATGGGGTCTCGCGTGTGTACGCCATGTCGATTGCATAAGCGTTCGGAAAATTTATAAATGGCAGGCGATCTACACATCTGAAACGAGCGTTACGCAACGGTACACGCGGCTGTATAATATCGAGATATAAGTACCGGTTTCGCAGAGGCGAACCTAAGTTCGTCGGGACCGTTATTTGTTTTCGATAATTCTGGATGACAAGAAGGTGAAACACGTCGTCGATCGTATAAAAATTATTATGAAAGAGAGAATGAGACGAAATTTGGACTACGTTCATTTGGGGTAAAGTTTACAGTAGCAGATAAATACCTTTCAATACCTTTCCGATAGAAAACGTTTAAGTTTCAATGCTCTATTGCCCTGCCATAAAAAAAGATCCCAGAGAAACTTGTATTCAGAACATGAAAAATCGTTGAAACTTTGGGAGTCGTTTTCACCCCCTCTATAAAATTTACCATTGACGAATAAAGTTACTCATTATGATTTGTATGTACACAAAATTTCATTGAAATCAGAATTTTAGGATTAGGTGAATCTTTTTGTAATATAGTGTACGGATACTTTTTGAATCTACTGTACAGTAGCGGACAAAAGTTTAAGACGAGAGGACGATGTAAAGCATAGTTTTATGGATTGCAAATGTTGTCTATATATTAATTTTTGTTATTACTACAATAGAACACTATTTATTAATTACCATAGGATACAAATTTCATTTATCGTGTTATTTCTTATAAATTAATTAATTTCTTTTCGGTGACTGTTTGATTTCAAACTTTTGTCCACTATTGTAAATCGTAAACAAAAATTGTTATTTGACACTAGATTGCCGGAGTGAGTCAATTTAACTCAGTTATGATTTTACCAAGTTCAAGTATCGTGTGAAAGGAATAGAAGTAAGGGCGTTTATGTTAAATGTAACGCAAAAATTTGCGGAAAATGTATTTTAAAAACGGAATATATATGAAAACAAATCTTTATTTATACCTTCTGCAGAAAATCATAGTAAATTTTGGAAGCTTTACCACAGCGAATTTATAAAGCTGCTATAAATAATCACCAATTGGTCATTTTAACTGCTTTGGTAGTTCTAATGTTAGAAAGTTGAATTGTTAACACTAGAACTACCGACAATTATAGTGTACCTATTTGCATAGAAGAGACCAAACTGAAAATTACATGAAAAGATATTGAATACATAGAAAACAAATCTCTATTTATACTTTCTGCAGAAAATCGTAGTAAATTTTGGAAGTTTAACCAAAGTGAATTTATAAAGCTGTTATAAATAATCGCCAATTAGTCAGTTTGACTGCTTTGGTAGTTCTAATGTTAAAAAGTTGAATTGTTAACACTAGAACTACCGACAATTATAGTGTACCTATTTGCATGGAAGAGATCAAATTGAAAATTACATGAAGAGATACCGAATGCATAGAAAACAAATCTTTATTTATACCTTCTGCAGAAAATCTTTGTGAATTTTGGAAACTTTACTATGGTGAATTTATAAAATTGCTATGTATAATCACCAATTAGTCATTTTAACTGCTCTGATAGTTCTAATGTTAAACATAAATAAGGAACGAAAGGAGTTTCATGAAAGGATCAATATTAGCGTTAGGTAAACGTTCGTTGTTTGTTTTCCATTTTTTCTTTCTTTTTGGCTAACATTGTTACCTTCTCGGGTTTCGAGTCGATGGCAGGTGTACAATTAAGGTGTGCAAACTGCGCTTGAAGAGTGGTTCTTTCTTGAGGAGAAAACGCCGCGCGTCCAACATTGTAGAAGTCTTCGTAATTGATGGTATCGTGTTCGCGTTCGTTAACGATTTCTTCTTTTCATAATTACGCGACAACGCGGAACTTTGTGTGCTCTTCAAATTATAGTGATCGCATAGATTACACGAACAGGTGAGCACAAAACGTTCGCGGTGGATTTGCAGAAAAATTCTTACTTTTTGCCCCGTTCGATGGAAACGAAATTGAGTTCTAACCGGTGGATAATAAGCGAGCCACGTTTAATGTTATTAGATGCGTTTTCTTGCCACCGTTTTTGACATCGCGGTTTCTAACTCTCGGGTTACATGCACAACCGTACAATTATAACGTTCTGCGAGCGAAACTGTACATCGAGAACGCTTCTTTAACGAGAAACCACGCGAAGCTTGGAACATTTATGTGTTCTTCTTTTTAATTCGTAGATTTCATCTTTTCTTTCAACCCTATGTGGGTTGAATTTTTGTTTTAAATATAAGAAAATTGATAGAATGGAAAATCAACAATTATAATTCTATGTATGCAAATGAAAAAGAAAAATGTCCAGTTTAAATAATTTTACATTGTGGAATACGCCATCTCATGAAAAAAAAAGAAATTATTTTTAAAATTTCAATAAATTAGAATGTATATATTGTTAAGATAGTGTTCCTCTTTTTACAAAATATGATTTCAAATTTGCTATTTTAAAAATACAAAATTGGAGTACAATACATGAAAATTTATGATTTATTTAAAAAAGAGGTAGGTAGTTTGTAGAAAAATATGAATAATTACCTAAGTTACAATATTCGTCAATTAAGATGTGACATATTTTATAGTTATTATCTGGATTCATCTTGACATCTTGTTTAACAATCTTTTTGCCAATATTACAACTATTAACATTGCATTCTGCTAATTTATGTTTCATGGATACTCTAAAAGATAGGTACTTAAAAGATAAATAAATAAATAAATTTCAATACACAATTCGATATTTACATTTAATCTGGCAACTTTTGTAACTACTGTGGCTAGGAAAATAAGCAGGTACGTCAGAACCGATCTGCACAATTGGTAATGGATTTAGTTCTGAATGAACCTATTTTTATGGTTCTCATAGAATATTCCGTAATGAAATCCAAAGAAATTTATAAGAGTAATGTTATTTTCCTCATAATGCATCGGTTTCGTACTCGTATATATAATTCACATATTGTGTACAAATGGGCAATCATAAATAAATAAATAAATTTCAATACAGAATTCGATATTTACATTTAATCTGACAATTTTTGTAACTACTGTGGCTAGGAAAACAAGCAGGTACGTTAGAACCGATCTGCACAGTTGCTAATGGATTTAGCTTTAAACTGATCTTTTTTTATGATTCCCATAGAGTATTGTAATTCTGTAGTGAAATCCAAAGAAATTTGTAAAAGTAGTAATGTTATTTCCCTCGTAATGCATCTGTCTCATACTCGTACATGTAATTTACATATTGCGCACAAATGGGGCATACCCGTTTATTATGAATAAATAAATAAATAAATTTCAGTACAGAATTCGATATTCACATTTAACCTAACAATTTTTGTCAATGACAATGAGCTTAACGAATCTATCGAACAATTTCTTAGATCCGCGGAGAAACTGCAATTTAGCATCAAACCTAAAAATTAGAGCGGACCGCCAGCAAAGGCGCTAACGACTTCGCTGGTAATTAACAATGTGGCTTTCTACGACGGACTTAATTCTTCTGTTTCGTGTGCAGAGCACATTTCTTGCTCGCTATCGATTCTTATTAAAAAGAACCACCCTAATTAACTCGTTCGATTAAAAGCGGGACAGGAAAGTGCCCCGTTCGCCGGCGAATAAAGTCGTTGCGCTGAAAATGCGATGTCTTTTATTGAGAATTCGCGAACCTTTCAGTTTTACGACACAGACACGCGGTTCGCTAAATCGAACACAATAACAGGTGATAATTTCGCGGCGGGTTGATTGCGCGTCAACGTCAGATCGTGAAAGTACACGAATTGCCTGTTAGCCGTTGAACATGTTATCCGAACAGGTGCAACTGCTGGAATGGAACCTGGTTATCTGTTCGTTTTATGCTCGATCAACTAATAAGGTAACTTTGGTAATCTTACAATTCTTTTAAATTTTATCCACACGTCTTTGAGGGTCTTTAATTGAAATATGATATAATTTGTTGTTTATTAAAGTGATTATTTTTATTCTGTTCCGTTTTATACTCGATTAACTAATAAGGTAACTTTGGTAATCTTACAATTCTTTTAAATTTTATCCACACGTCTTTGAGGGTCTTTAATTGAAATATGATATAATTTGTTGTTTATTAAAGTGATTATTTTTATTCTGTTCCGTTTTATACTCGATTAACTAATAAGGTAACTTTGGTAATCTTACAATTCTTTTAAATTTTATCCACACGTCTTTGAGGGTATTCCATCGAAATATGAAATAATTTGTTGTTTATTAGAGTGGTTTTTTGTTCTGTTCTGTTTTATGTTCGATTAACTAAAAAGGTAACTTTGGTAATCTTAAAATCCTTTAAAATTTTATCTACACGTCTTTGAGGGTCTTTAATCGAAATATGAAATAATTTGTTGTTTATTAAGGTGGTTTTTTATTCTGTTCGTTTTATGTTTGATCAACTGTAACTTTGACAATCTTAAAATTCTTTTAAATTTTACCCACACGTCTTTGAGGGTCTTTAATCGAAATATGAAATAATCTGTTGTTTATTAGAGTGGTTTTTTGTTCTGTTCTGTTTTATGCTCGATTAACTAATAAGGTAACTTAGGTAATCTTAAAATTCTTTTAAATTTTATCCACGCGTCTGTAAGGATATTCCATCGAAATATGAAATAATTTGTTGTTTGGCAGATTGGAGAGTCTCCATTAATTAGATATCGATAAATGACCTTTGTGTGCCCTATTTTGATCCTACACGTTCATCGTGACTTGGTAAGGTGACTAATGGGCTGTCCATGAAGAAGGTGTCTTGAAAAAACGAAGTTGAGAACCGGCAGTATTAACAAAGTCGCTCAGCCCGTGTGGCAGGCCACGTATCTCGATACGCCGACAATCGCAGGTAGAAGTATCGACAATGATGAAAGAGTTCCGTGTTCACGTGGCGTACAGTAACGGACAAAAGCTTAAGACCAAACAGTCAACAAAAATAAATAAAATTTATAAGAAATCGCACGATAAACAAAATTCATATTCTATGTTAATCGATAAATAGTGTTCTATCATTATAACAATAAAAATGAATGTATAGACAAATATTTTACATTGTCCTCTTGTTTTAACTCTTAAATGCATTTCGTTGTAATACTACAACATACCATTCAAACAGCCTCAAAATCATTAGTATTCGTTTACTTTATACTTTTATAGAATTATCACTATCTACACGATATATTTTATCGAGTGGCAACACATTTTTTTCTTTCAAAACTGTCTTTCTTTCGAGGACATTAGAGCAGACAATGTTGGTCACTGGCCAGATAATTGTGTTTGTAGCTGGTGTAAACCGCCTGGGTGCATGGGATACACTCAAATAAATTTGCACCAAGGCAAAGGACTGTTTCAAAGACCTTCATCTGTAATTAATCAGTGTTATTTTCTAATAAATGCATAGTGTTGCAGGTATGTAACAGAAGATTTTTTAATAAATTACTACAAAAAAATTATAAAGAATATGTACATTATAAGACATGTACGTGTCTGCGTAATATAGAAGAAAGGTTCTTAAGATTATTATTATTATTATTATTACTATTAATATGATTATTATTATTATTATTATTATTAATATGATGATGATGATTATTATTATTATTAGTAGTAGTAGTATTAGTATGATTATTATTATTAGTATTGGTATAATTATTATTATTAGTATTAGTATGATTATTATTATTAGTATTAGTATGATTATTATTATTAGTATTAGTATGATTATTATTATTAGTATTGGTATAATTATTATTATTAGTATTAGTATGATTATTATTATTAGTATTAGTATGATTATTATTATTAGTATTAGTATGATTATTATTATTAGTATTGGTATAATTATTATTATTAGTATTGGTATGATTATTATTATTAGTATTAGTATGATTATTATTAGTAGTATTAGTATGATTATTATTATTATTACTATTAATATGATTGATAGCAAAATTTACAGTACATTGTAATTTTAAACTCTGCTGCCCACCTCTGATGTTTAATTCTCAACCCTTTATACGACTCCGCAACTCGGTTTTACATTGAACACTGGTGCTTTTCTCCTTTAAGGAAACCCTTAGGAAACCTAGGAAAGCCTTTTCCTCATCTCACCCCACGCTCGTTAAACACAGCCGACCCATCGGTAAATTGTGTATCGCCAACGATTTTTTCTGATGGGCCTGGCTTTCGTCTAATCGACCCACACTTTCACTGTTCTGGTTCTTAAAACTACGATACTACAGCAATATATATTTTTTTCAAGGCGTAAGAAAAAAAAAATCATGCATTTAACGGTTAAACTTTTGTCCGCTACTGTACACATAGACAGCTATGTAAAGTGCACGCGTGTGTATCCGTCCGCATATAATGAAACGCGAACGATATAACGTTGAGCCTGGACGTCGATCTACATCGTTGATACAAGCAGATCCGATAGATCCCATAAATCTACGATACCTGCCGGAGAGCTCGACGTCCTTGTGACTGTGGCCGCTCGTGGTATCGTCGACTTCCATGGGGCTCGATGTAACTACGCCCGCCGGTAGATCCGATTTACATCGAGCTTACACGACGAAAATGTGTTCGCGATAAGCTGCCCTCACACGGTACACGCCGCTATGATCGAGAGCTTGCCCCCAAGGTAACCGGGGGAAGTTCGTTTTTATGTAAATTAGTACCTAACTAACCACGATGGTTTATCCTATGCTCCGTCTGGTTCTGCGAAGCGGAAACGAAGTTCTAGGAGTGTCTCGTAGGATGCGATATTCTGTGGAAGCCTTAGGATACATGCACTAGTTGCTTCTTTTGATGGCAATTAAATGTAGCTTCAAAGGGTTGAACGTCTTTTCTTTTTTTTTTTTTTATTGTGCTATAGAACCCACTGCAGGGTTATTAGCAGCATGCACATTGCTGTGCATGCTAACGGTACAGAAAATACATTTCTTGTCTTAACCGTTTGAGTGCCACGCGTCTTTGCTGTTTCCCAGTCCAAAAGTGCCAAGGAGCGTTTTTTCACTTGTCTTGTTCCCCCTCAAAAAATGCCAAGCGGCGCGATAGCGCTTGTCTTATTTCCTCTCCAAAAATGCCAAGGTGCGCTATTGCGCTATTTTCAGCTTTATACGGTAAGGTGTCATATTTTCATCCAAATGTTGGACTAAAATTAAAATTTGTTCTTGTACCAGCTGTCTCATTCTTTTACTTTTGCGCTCAAAGTCTTACTTTACTTAGTCTTACTTCAAAGTTTACGCGCATCGATTGAAACCAAGTGTGTCGCAATTGTCGGCTTCGCAGCCTGGAGCGCTGGCACTTTTCGATTGACAGAGAAGAAGCGCAAAATCACTCTATTGGGAATGGGGTTTTATATTGCTAAATGAAATAAACTCTTATTTGTGAAATAATACTTAGATATTTATTAATACTTTTATATAGCACGAGGAAGGGCAATTATGACCGCACCTAGCGAGTTTTGTCACAAGACTAGCAGAACGCAGTGGTCGAAATTCTTACAACCCCGTCCGGGTCCTTCAGCCCCATTGTTCTGTTTCTCGATGTTTTCGAACTTTCTAAAATGCCAGATGTGGCTTAGCTTCTTGGAAGAAGCCCTTGAGAAAGTACGTTAAGAGAAAGCTGGTTTATTGTTAATTTTTGCTTCGTAGTATTTCTGTATTCAATTTCCAACACACTCCTTGGCACTCAAACGGTTAACACATTGCGGACGGATGACGAGATATCTCGTCTTTTTTGTTTCAACGTTGGGGACCGCTGACGAGATATCTCGTCTTGCATGTTTCATCGTTCGGGGCCGATATCTTTCATATTGCGTCGTAGGAGGTCGTTAACGAGACATCGTACAATTGCTACGTGATAGTCAAGGGCAGTTTTCGATAATTTGTATCGTGAATTAATTATTTGAAACCCTGAAAAACAAGAAAGAAAAATATTTCGAAAAACAAGAAATTTCACGACAAAATGTTGCAAAGTGTGCAAGAATCAACGGAAAAAGAATTGAAACTAGCTATGTTTGCAACCTTTGTGGTGTTTCACTTTACTTAGTCACATGTTTTATTGAATATCATACTCTGAAAAATTTTTCCTATTCTCTTCGACGAAAGTATTATTAATTCTTGCGAAATTTTTTTACCGTTAGTTGTTTCAGTTCATTCTTCCTCGCCTACTTAATTTTTTTTTTTTCATTTCCGCACGAACAGAATTGTCGGAGAGGCGTCAGGTTTTAGCTGCCATGAGTTTCGAGATCAATTGAAATAGAAAGCAAGAAACGGATCTGTCGATCGTTTCACCGATCAGGCTGGACGTTTCGAGCTGTCACGATCGCCGGTGACGGGAACCGGAGAGGGAATATTTTTAGAGCTGGTGAAAATCGAAACGCACGAAGGATATAGACGGTACCGCTAAGCGATTACTTAATCACAGGCCGTTGCAGAAACCATAGCTGTAAACTCGTTTCAAGGACAGGGTCGTGTGAATAATGGCGGCGAACGAGACTAAAACGAAATTGAAAGCAAAGAATACAGTCTTCGTTAGAGCACTTGCTTTTGTTCGTTCTTTTTTGGTCGAACGCTGCACCGACTGTAGGTTAATTTATATTATCCGTTTGAACAAGTTCCGTTTCCAACAGATCCAGTTTTTTTCCTTTTTCTTTTTTTTTACGTTATTCAATCCCTTGTAGGATTATTAGCAGTGCACACCTTCAGTGTATACTAACACTTAACGGACGGGCTACGTAGAATTACGTTTTTCCATTTTGACTTCCTAGGACAGGCCACCTAGATCTACGTTTTTCCATTCTGACTTCCTAGGTTGGGCTACGTAGATCTACGTTTTTCCATTTTGACTTCCTAGGACAGGCCACGTAGATCTACGTTTTTCCATTCTCACTTCCTAGGACGGGCTCCGTAGATTTACGTTTTTCCATTCTCACTTCCTAGGACGGGCTCCGTAGATTTACGTTTTTCCATTCTCACTTCCTAGGACGGGCCCCGTAGATTTACGTTTTTCCATTCTGACTTCCTAGGTTGGGCCACATAGATCTACGTTTTTCCATTTTGACTTCCTAGAACAGGCCATCTAGATCTACGTTTTTCCATTCTGACTTCCTAGGACAGGCCACGTAGATCTACGTTTTTCCACTCTGACTTCCTAGGACGGGCCCCCTATGATTGCTAAAATTTGTTTCCCGTATATTAGGTATTTTTGTCCTACGGTTTTCAATTTGATCTTTTTGTTTCCAATAAGTATACCCTTATCGTCGGTGGTTCTAGTGTTAATAATTATATTTAGGGTCGTGTGAATAATGGCGACGAACGAGACTAAAACGAAATTGAAAGCAAAGAATACAGTCTTCGTTAGAGTACTTGCTTTTGTTTGTTCTTTTTTGGTCGAACGCTGCACTGACTGTAGGTTAATTTATATTATCCGTTGGAACAAGTTCCGTTTCCAACAGATCCAGGTTTTTTCTTTTTTCTTTTTTTTCACGTTATTCAATCCCTTGTAGGATTACTATCAGTACACACATTTGGTGCATGTTAACATTACAAAAGAGTTAACAAGTATAATGTCCTGATCCTGGAACTTATTCTAGTTGACCTACTTAATAATTACATTTCGGGTAATTACATTGTTTGATACAAACTGGATAATGTGTAATTGTAGTTACGTAGGGTGAGCAGTTATAGATACAATTTATGATTTTCAAGGAACTAATGTATGATAATAAAAGGGCGAATAGTTGGTTTGCCTAAAAAAAAGGAGGAAAGTATTTTTTGATGAAACGAATGCAGTAGCGAACAATGTGAAATATAATTTTATGGTTCGCAAATATTGTTTACCTATTCATTTTTATAGTCATTATGGTAGAACACTATTCATCGATTAGCATAGAATATAAATATTATTTATACTGTTATTTCATATTAATTAATTAATTTATCTTCTTTGACCCCTTATCCGCTACTTTTGTAGATCTTTCATTTACATAGCGTAAACATGGCGTTGTAAACAAAATATGTTTGAACGAAAAATACAAATTGACTTTAATCGTAAGTATTAAAATAAAATACAAATTCCGAGAGCTAATACGCTAAGGAAGTTTATTATTCCTCTGAAGTAATTTTATTTTTTGTTTTCCCAGTAAATGTATCTCCTTAACATCCTTTCGAATACATGCACTTTTTAAATCGTGATACAGGAAAAAAAAATCAATTAATAATTCTTACATATAAGCTTCAAGTAGTAAAGGGTGCAAGAGTACCATTATAAAATTAATAATATAATAACACTGTAAAATCCGCTATATAGAAACTAATTTTCCTCTTTTTCAGCTTCATGCTACTAATTAAAATCTTTAACAGCAGAAAGCAATAGAATAATTCTTGAATGGCGCCATCGTGTGTTTCGTTGTATCTGTTTTCCCCATTTACGGTTTCCCTACTTCTTACCTGAAACGACGTACAAATAAATTAATTGGCCCGTACATCGTTCTACAAGAACTTAATTTGCTTCTAGAAATTCATGTATCGTCACTTTATTCTCGTCACAAGCCCGCACAACACCATCAAAGTCGTTTATTATATTTGTGCACTAACTCGCTAATGAAATATAAATTAATTGAATTATTTTCCACATTACATTCACGGGACACCCTATACTTTCAAGCGATAAAACTCGCGCCTGTTTCCCTTTTTACGGTCCCAGCTTCCTTCGACGCGTCTTTTCCTGTGGTCCCGGCAGGATGTACAAATGCCTGTCTAATAATTTCTCTGATAACGCCAAGCTATTTCGCGTGTGCGTGAAAATGAAAGAGGAACGAGAGGAGAGGCCAGAAGAAACGACTGAACGGCGTCGTTTCTCAGTTTCGCGTCGATTCTCAACCTGTCTGGGTTATTAAGCGTAAGGATTTAATTATCGCGAAATATGGTTATGGGTATCCTTGATGAATGATCACAGGTTACGATTAGTTAATGGTCACTCGGATACACCTTTCAATTATCTGGCTTGAGAATCGTACGGCCATTGATTTATGTTTCCTAACAACTATTCATCGGACTTGCTTGTTTTTCCGCGCTCAGAATGGATTAATAAGAACGGATCTCGCGGAGAATGCTGTTTTAAATAAAACAGCGGAATAATGTTCTGCGAAACAGGAAAAGCAAAAATTGTAATTTGCCGTGTTGGTTTGGTTTATGATTTCTATGAAAAATAAAATATGTGGAAACAAAAATCGATGTATAGCACTGTCACATTATGTTAAATTTTTGGCAAATGGATTTAAACTCACATCAGAGATTCCAGTTTTAAATGTTGTTCCCCTGCGATTTTTTTCTGCGTGGGCTGCTCGTCGTGTAAAAAATATCACATTAAGTTAAACTTTTGGCAAATGGATTTAAACTCTCATGAAGGATTCCAATTTTAACCCTTTGCGCTCCAGAAGTGACTGTTAGTCACCAAATGATAGGTTCGCAAATTTTCAGATTTTAGTTAATTTGTTTATTAGTCAGACTCAGAACTTAAATAGTCACATATGTAAATTTTAGTACATCACTTAACCAAGCTAAATGATGTTTAATATAGACGAATCTTAGCACATATTTCGATGTTGAACATTTTTGAAGTTAGTATAGTTAGACGACTAACAGTCACCTCTCGAGTGCAAAGGGTTAACTGTTGTTCCTCTGTAAATCTTTTCTGCGTGGGTTGCTCGTTGCGTAAAAAATATCACATTAAGTTAAACTTTTGGCAAATGGATTTGAACTCTCATCAGGGATTCCAGTTTTAACTGTTGTTCCCCTGTAAATCTTTTCTACGTGGGCTACGCGCGGCGTAAAAAATGTCTTCTGCACGAGTAGCATGAATGTTAATCCTGGATAATGTGCAAATTCATAAAGCCGGAGAAGTAAAAATCAGATGAGGATAAAAGTTTTGCCACTTTATTCACCAATGCTGAGCCCGGTGGAGAACGCCTTTTTTAAAATTAAGAACATAGCCCGAGGTATTTTTGGTGGTCCTGGAGAGTGTCAACTTGTGAAAGTTGTTGCAGAAAATGTAGCAGCAGTAATAACAAATGACTGCACCAATTATGTAATGGATATATATCTTATCTTACTTGCGGCTGTAGCAGGACAGCATCTCCACTAACAAAACAGATTTAAAATTTTCGCCTGATTCACTTCGAAGTTAACGCCACATTAAAATGAGCCTGTTCATACTACACTTTGTCTAGAATATCTGTTTGCCTATTTAGAAATGCGATATTTATATAAATAAAAGCTAGTGCTACCCGAGAGTTTAATTCCATTTGTCTAAAGATTAACTTTATTTGACCTAAGTTTAAATTTATTTGCCTAGCGTTTAATTTCATTTGCCAAAAGTTTAACTTAATGTGACAATACTATATATAAATAAAATTTAGTGCTATCTGAGAGTTTAATTCCATTTGCCTAAAGATTAACTTTATTTGCCCAGAGTTTAATTCCATTTGTCTAAAGATTAACTTTATTTGCCCTAAGTTTAAATTTATTTGCCCAGAGTTTAATTTCATTTGCCAAAAGTTTAACTTAATGTGACAATACTATATATAAATAAAATTTAGTGCTACCTAAGAGTTTAATTCCATTTGCCTAAAGATTAATTTTATTTGCCTAGAATTTAATTCCATTTGCCTAAAGATTAACTTTATTTGACCTAAGTTTAAATTTATTTGCTCAGAGTTTAATTTAATTTGCCAAAAGTTTAACTTAATGTGACAATACTATATAAAAAATAAAATTTAATGCTATCTGAGAGTTTAATTCCATGTGCCTAAAGATTAATTTTATTTGCCTAGAGTTTAATTTCATTTGTCAAAAGTTTAACTTAATGTGACAATAATACATTAAAGAATATCCTATACTTATGATTAGAATATATCAATTTGTCGATTTCAAATCTTTGTTAAGTGTAGTAATTAGATTGATCGAGTACCATTTCTTTAAAATGGTAAAATTTATTGGTAAATTCCTAGTTATTAACCACTTGACATACAATGACATCTGGGAGACGTCATTCATTTCATGTGCCATTGCAAACTTTAACGTCTTGGAAATATCGAGATGTTTTGAAATGTTTCATACTTTACAAAACTACTAATTTATAATTTTATAATGTTACTTAATTGTTGTCCATTAATATTACATATCAATTTGATTAAATGTTACATAGCAATACAAATTTCAATATAAAATGTTTCGTTTCCAAGTTTGCACATAACTGTTCAGTTAAATACTATTTTTCGAACCCATCAAATTCCGTTTTATTTGTATGTTAACAGGTTAATACAGGAACATTCGTTCAGCTCCATTTTAACGTGTTACTTCTTATTCGTTATTTATTCGATTGCCTCTTTAATGAGTCATGTGGAGCGAAAAAAAAGGAAAACGGAATTGACTAACAGAAAACTGCAAGAATATATATTGAAATTTTAAATGCAGGGAAACTGATGTTTTGCAATGTTACCGATTGCTGAGCACAATCATCATAATGCGTTTTTTCATTGCTTAGAAAAAAAAGAGGCGTGTGCTGCACTTTAGACAAAATGCGTCCGCGAAGTTTGTAGATTTGCAATTATCATTCATCAACCGATAAGTACATCGCAGATTTTTATGCATTTATAAGAAACCTGTCGTGCACAAAAACGTGTAAAACGCATATAAATACGAATTGTATCTTATGATGTTTAGACTGCGAAATAAACTACACAAATCCTAGTAATTTAGTGGGTTTGCATAAAATTAAATTTGCATAAATATCTACAGTCTATTAATACGATTATAAATTTAAATATTTTCTGCAATTATACACCGAGCAGAAAATAGTCCTGATAAAGAATTTTAGTATGAATGTATTATAAAATTTAACCTATTAGTATAATTACAATAAAATAAAAATACTATTAAGAAAAGTATGTGATATTATATAATCTTTTACGATATTTATACTCATTTTTCGCGGGAACTCACGTATAATTTTTATCCTTTATACTGTTCTAATGAATGTCAATAACTTCTGTGCTATTTGTTCACATTTTAGGTTACTCTCTCGGATAAATATAAAAATTTGTTTTAGACTTAATTATAGTACAATAGAATTATCAAAATTTGCATAAAGATCACAGATGTTGTCTGCTAAAATTCTTAAAACAAACTAAACCTTCCAAAAGAATAATATAGTATAATTAATCATCGCGTAATTAATATTAGTATCTGTTCCAATCATCCTTCCAACGAAACATTGAAAGCTAATTAACACTATTTCTACCACGACCGGTCAAATGACCGTTTTTAAAATTTCGATTAAATTTTCACATATACAACGTAATCGAACCGCCTTTAAATTTTAGACTTTTCCTCAAATAAACCTATAATACATTTTTCAATATTCACTTCCTTTTTCATTGTTTAGTTTCTGAGAAAAATTTGTAGTCTGTCTTACGTGGGAGTGTCGCGATAGGAATAGGTACACGTGAAGTGTCGATAGGAATAGTGTTAAAGAAGAATTCGTCATTCGATTTAAATGAAACCATAATAGAAAAAATACCTCTTGGTCGTTTATCTTTGAGATAGTCCGTGTAAAAAGTTGTTCAGCTAAGAACAACTCGAAAGAAAATGCGACACCATTCATCAAGGGTTAATTAAAGCTTGCACTTACGCCGTTATTAGCGATCCACCGCCTGCGGCGTGTTAAAACGCCATTTGTGAACTATAACCGTGCAACGATACGCGTTCCGCTCACGAAAATAGGGGTATGAACTAACGACGTGAAAGTTTCGCGCATGCCACACGGTCCTAGCCAGAAGCCGTGTATAATTTCGCGAATATTCGTCGAACATTAATTGAAACAATGGCTGGCCACCAAATGAAAACATTGATGATCAGCAAAAAGGAAAAGCAAGAAAAGAGAAAAAGTATTGGGTTGGAGGGAAAGTTCTGTCATATTTTAAATAGGCAGGTAACTTTTCTTGTAAATAAAAAACACATCTGGCTAGTGAGTCATTGGGAATCTTTTTTGTTTTTTTTTTTTTACCTGCTGTATAATATAAAAGGAGTCCTTTTTTACCGTTCATCATTTACTTGTGATATTTAAAGTGAAAAACGTGTCAGTAGATAAAGTGCATTTACGACGCTGCATTTTGTATGAATTCCAAAAAGGAAGCAACGCATCGGTTGCATGTAAAAATTTATGTGCGGTATTTGGAAAAGATATTGTAAATGTTCGTACTTGTCAAAGATGGTTTAGCAAATTTCGTTCCGGGGATCTGAGCCTTCAAGAAAGTGATCGATCTGGACGACCATCCAAGATCGATAATGATGTTTTGCGATCCACGTTGGAAAATAATCCACATTTAACAAGTCGAGAAATTGCAGAAGAGTTTGGCATTCATCATACAACTGTTGGAGATCACATTAAATCTGTTGGGTTTGTGTTAAAGCAAAGTGTTTGGGTTCCACATGAATTAACGGAAACGGAAAATACGACAGAACTTTCCCTCCAACCCAATACAATAACGTGCAGTTGCACTCGACTTGCAGGCGTTGGATTGAAATGACGGACACGTGGAATTATATTAGGTGTGCAAATGAATGCGGTGCTTTTGCATTTAACGCTTTGTAACTTCTATTCAAATTAAAATACCTTTCTCGCTCTGTGGTGATTTGAAATCAGCAACATTATACTCTAGGGAACATTAAAACAATTAACGATAACTCGGCATAATTTCGCCTAATAGCAGTAAACAATATGGCGTTCAATAAGGAGCATTCAAGGCACTGCATTCTTTTTGCTATTGAATCGAAGAAAAATGCTTCTGAAGCTAAATAAATGGTTTCTTTCGCTTTGGGTAACGATGCTATGACGTATAAAACGTGCAAAAAGTGGTTTCAAACATTTCGATACGTGAATTTTAATCTATTGGACAAGCTACGTTCAGGAGAGGAAAGAAAGTTCTAAAAACTTTTAAAAAACGTTTGAAAAAACTAATGAACGGAGTTGTTACCCTCCAATGCTTATCGTAACGTTTACTTCAGTTAGAAAAAATTTAAAAGTTAGGAAGATGGGTTCTGTAGGAAGGAGACACCGAATCAATTTGCACACTTAATAAATACAGTAACAAAACAAACAGAAATATATTTAGTAATATTAAACAATTTAATAAATTTAATAAGAAGAAACGGTACAAAATATGAAAGTAGGCGCCTCTCGACTTTCGCATATTCTACTTTCGCACATTTTGTAAAATTCAACTTTTTGTTTTTGCTGTCAGATATCCATTCTGGAGGGACATCGTTAGTCGAGCAGGCTACTGGGCTACCCCCTCTCTCAAGGGACAACAAGACTTTAGCCATCAGACAACAGTGTTGTTCATTTAACCCTTTTAGTGCCGAACGACGAATTATATCGTTGCGTATGCCATGGCGCCTAACTATTTGCATTGCGAGAGACCTCTATCTCAAAATAAATTTATAAAACGTTATAAATGTTTCAATTTTTTCTTTTGTTCCGTAATATGCTTCTTGTTGAATTTTGTAAATATCATTCTTACTTCCGTTTTTATGAGCTTCTTCCCAAACCTTAGCATGTTGCGTTCAACATTCGCACACACTTTCAGGAACCAATTATGTGCGAAATTCAAGGGACGTCTGTATTCTGTTACATGGATAATTCGCGACTGACATACGATACACGTAACGCTTTCCGCCTAACGATACTCTATTTTTGTTTTTTGGTTGCTCACGCGTTATAGTCAAGAATTTCGAATTCCTATGGCCCACAGCATGGATACGTTTCCTCGACTCTGGTATCCGGATTCCGGATAATTGCGGACATTCGAAATTATTCTTAATCTTTCCTTATAAAAAGTTCCTTGTACGCGAGTGATGATTATTTGCATTGTTCGAGAATGAATCAGACGGACATCTCGTGGGATTGAGATCGACGGATCGTTTCGCTGGTTTAACTGGGGAGGAAGTGCTGCCAGCAGGAAATCTTGAAGTCCATTTCCGTCTGTGGAGGTTCCAATCAACGTGGTAATATTAACACTAGATTTACGGACATTTCTTGTATATCCATTTCCAATACACATATACTGAGGACTAAGTTGTACCTCGAACAGAATTTGAAATTGCAGAACTAAGAGGAAAATAAATTCAAGTATATTTGTATTGCTCCATCAATAAAAATTACTAAAAATTGCTTGGAATAATAGTAATTGTTTTTGCAAATTTTGCTTATGAAGTAAACCTAATATTAATGTTGGAAAATATATCATTGTTGAAAAGTCTTGAAGCACTCGATGCATTCGCTTCGAATGAAGAGAAAGTTAGGATATTTTTGAAAGATATGTAAATGCTGATATTATCGACGATTTTATTTAAATGTAAACCTAATGTAAAATTCGTAACTTATATTATTGGTTAAAGGGAGCAAGTTTGTTAAGATCTTTGAGCAGGAACGTGTGTTATTTGCGTTCGAAGTATTTGAGAGACTTGCAAGCCTTAAAAACTTTGATAACATATTAATAACTTTTGAAAATGTATATTGAAAACTTGTTTCTGGCAGAATAATAAGTATAATAATATACAAAATGCTAATCTGTCTTGTAATGCTAGACAATTTCATTTTTAAGCAATCTTGCATGACGGAATTGAGATATTTCGAGGATGCAAAGGAATACTAATTTTCATGTAGCTGATGTACGATACTGTCCTATTATTTCTAATGAAGTTTCTACAAATAAGTCAGAAATAAAGAATGTTTAACAATAAGTAAGAAAGCGTGACGAACATCGCTAACAACAGGCTTCTCGCTTCGAGTTATGATATTAAACGGATTCGTGTGTGGCAAAACACGCAAAGTTGAAGATATAACGTTATATGACGTAAAAAGTCAATTAAAAGTTAAATCGCTACAAATGCATAAAACACAATAAAGTCTTTATAAAACATTCCTGTATTTTTATGTTCTAGTTCCCTCTTACTTATTAAAAAAACAATAAATCTTATTTCTTACTTTTATACTGTTATACTTTATCAGTAGTTCTTGACAATTGACTATTTCATATTGTTGTCAGTATTGGTAACTTTGTTAAAATAATTAACATTGCTTTGATTGCGTATTTCTATCTATCTTAGTAATCAATAATTTAACATCTAATAACGTTTAATAACAATATTAAATTATTATTGTAACAATATTATTTATTGATTAATTAATAACAATCTCTTTTATTATTATCAACATCTATAAATGTCGAAAGCCGCATGATTTTTATTTTTACACAATATTTAGTTTTGCTAGTAGCCTACAAAGTATTATTAAGTATTAAGTAATATTGATAACTGTAATAAATCACCATGCATTTTAGAAACTTCAGAATTTGCTACGTTTAGTAACGATTCAATTTGGCGATCATGTTGTATCGAACATAGATCAAGATCAACGGCACCGTCATCGATCACTGGGCATTCGACTCATCCTCTTAACGTTCCCAAGCCGCAGCCAATCATGTCTCGGCTCACGTGAAAGTATTTTAATTGAACACTTTTTCCATGCCAGTTCCTTAATTTAAACAATCTCTTCCGTAACCCTTTCATCGCGGTGCCGCTAAAATGGCGGACGTTAAATTGGCCATTAACGCAGGAGTCGCGTGGTATATGTTGTGTTGCGAGGCGCGGCGAATTTGTTGCCGCTTAATACGATATTTAATTAGCGGGTGGAGTTCCGCTGAAAGGTGAAGAAGAGAAAAGAAGAAGGTACGAACGGTACAAATTATTTATTGTCCGGCGATACGGCGACGGCGTTCAAGAGCGTACCAATGTGTTCCGCTCATATCGAAAAAGGAAGTGGCCAATGAGTCGTTGACTCATCCCGTAAACTCGATTTATCGCGCTGCTCGAGGTAGGTAGGTGCCTCTACCCGTTTCACCTCCGGCCGTGAATATTTATCGAGCCATGAAGAACAATTTGCCGACTTTTTCCGGCGCTCTTGAACTTGTAACGCAAAGTGAAGGAAGACGACACTCAGGTGGGCAGATAATGTAATGCAGAGTTGATGAAGACGGACGTGCAGACACGGAGCGGTAGATAGCCGCCCGAGTTTACCGTAATTGGTTATCGGCAGATACTGTTTTCCTATAATCGAGAACATGACATTCGTCTTTCGTAAATGGAACGTTAACAGTAGCGGACGAAAGTTTAAAATAAGAGGACAATGTAAAACATAGTTTTATCGTAGTTTCATTTTATATTTTTATACTTTTATTATCTATTTTTCTATTTTTATTTTCTATTTTCTATTTTATTTTCTATTTTTCTATTTTCATTTTATATTTTATAATTTATTTTTTATTTTCTATTTTCTATTTTATTTTCTATTTTTCTATCTTTATTTTCTATTTTCTATTTTACGTTATTATGTAAATATTGTCTATATATTCAGTTTTGTTGTTATTAAAGTAGAGCACTGTTTATTAATTAACATAGGTTACGAATTTTATTTATCATGCTACTTCTTATACATTAATTAATTTATTTCTGTTGACTTCTTGGTTTTCAGCTTTTGTCCGCTACTGTAAGAAAAATTCGGTTGTAGAAGTAAACGATCTGTGGTGCAATAATTATAAAGAACTTTTGTGAATGATGTAATAGATCCCATAGTTTTGTATTTCTAAATTATTTATGCTTTTTGATAAACAAATGCAACAGGATTCACTTTAGTTGATTAATTAATTAATATATAATTATATAATATTAAAACAATATTTTTTTTTTAATTCTAGGGTTTATATACTGCATATTAATACACTGCAAGACATTTTTTTGTTTAATTTACATTTATTCGCAATATAGAAAATAGAAGACACGATTATACGAGTGTTCGAATACTTTTACGAGTAACTGTACATATAAATAACAATAAGTATAATCGAGTCTGTCATCTGCACTTTACTGCTCGAATAAAGTCACACTAGGTTTATGTATTTGCTTTTAATTCTTATTTTGCTAACATTAGATAAACTTTATAATTTAATATTAAATAAACCTTATTTAAGCGCCGCTTGTCTCGCGCATGCGCGTCTATTGCCGCGTGTGCGCGTTGCGTGCGCGCGCAGCGTCGAACGAAAGCGACCTTTATCGCGCGGGCTCGTGTTGACGGTGTAATGTGTTCCAAGCCGGTTATCCTGTCGGAAAGTAATTTGCCCATTAACTTTGTTAACGCGTTCGTGTCGTCGCGCAGCGATATTACAAGGGATGAACATTAGCGCGAGTAAACTACTCCACGTCGAAGTTCGTTTGCCGTTAAACACGAAGCGTAATACGTGGCCATGGGCTGAACTCTCGACGCAGCACGTTGCACGCTTGAAAGCGTGTACGAGCGAGGCTATTGATGCAGTTCACTGCGTGAGAAAGTGAACATCGATCAAGGTGCAGTATGCAGAGAAACTTTCGTAAAATTTTGCGGTGCCCGTTTGCACGTAGCTAGACCCGTTGCTAAATTCCCCTAGGTTATGTTCAATACACGATGGAGGTAAGTATCTAGATGGTTGAGGCGAGGGTTTAGAAAAACGAAACTTCGGCACGTTGACCATTTGTAACAGGAATTTTCTACGCTACAGTCGGGACGGTAATACCGATTTATTTCCACATCGTGTATCGGAACATGTTGAATATAATAGTCTGGGGTGAAAGTCGATACGAAATCAATTGCGATAGAGAAACAGTTCTGAAATTGTCTTACATATTATTCTTTAAATAAATGCGGTAATAACGTGATAAATATCGTGAGCTGCCCGAAGCGTGCACGAAGTGCAAATGGTTAACGTGCTTTTATGGCGGGAGATTTGTAGCAGAATGAAGTTTGATCATACAGGAAATAGAATCCAGTGTTAGTTATTTAGAACAACCTTTTCTTACAATTATATTACGTGTGGTTTTCTATAATAACGGGGTGAGGAAGTGAAAATGAATCATAAAACTTCTGCGATTTTTCATGCCCTGAACACCGGTTCTTTTGGGATCCTTTTTTATAGCAGAGAAATAGAGCATTAAAAACTATGACTTTTTTATCTGAAAGTTTTTGCTTTATTACGCATCAATACAAAATTGTTTTAAAGAAATGAGAAAAAAACTGAAACTTTAATGTTGATTTTACTTCCTTAAAATAATATTTAGTTATAAAACCAGAAATTAATCCATACATATACTATTACACCCTACATACCCATACAGTTTTATTAAAAACATTAATTGAAAGTAAAATATTAACATTAGAACTACCAGAGCAGTCAAAATGACGAATTGATGATTATTCATAGCTACCATATAAATTCACTTTATCAAGTTTTCAAAATTTACTATAATTTTCTGCAGAAAGTATAAATAAAGATTTGTTTTCTATGTATTCGGTATATTTTTCATGTAATTTTCAATTTGATCTCTTCCACGCAAATAAATACATTATAATTGTCGGTAGTTCTAGTGTTAACAATTCAACTTTTTAACATTAGAACTACCAGAGCAGTCAAAATGACGAATTGATGATTATTCATAGCTACCATATAAATTCACTTTATCAAGCTTTCAAAATTTACTATAATTTTCTGCAGAAAGTATGAATAAAGATTTGTTTTCTATGTATTCGGTATATTTTTCATGTAATTTCCAGTTCGATCTCTTCCATGCAAATAAGTACATTATAATTGTCGGTAGTTCTAGTGTTAAAAATTCAACTTTTTAACATTAGAACTATCAGAGCAGTTAAAATGACCAATTGATGATTATTCATAGCAGCTTTATTAATTCATTATAGTAAAGCTTCCAAAATTTACTCTGATTTTCTGTAGAAGGTATAAATAAAGATTTGTTTTCTATGTATTCGGTATATTTTCCATGTAATTTTCAATTTGATTTGTTCCATGCAAATAGGTACACTGTAATCGTCGGTAGTTCTAGGGTTAAAAATTCAACTTTTTAACATTAGAACTACCAGAGCAGTTAAAATGACCAATTGATGATTATTCATAGCAGCCTTATAAATTCAATGTGGTAAAGCTTCCAAAATTTACTCTGATTTTGTGTAGAAGGTATAAATAAAGATTTGTTTTCTGTGTATTCGATATTTTTTTCATGTAATTTTCAATTTGATCTCCTCCACGCAAATAGGTACACTGTAATCGTCGGTAGTTCTAGCGTTAAAGTTAAATAAATTTATTTGTAATGCAGTGTACGAATACTTTTTGGAGCCACTGTAAATACACAGGATGGCGTTAAAGTTACTGAAACCTTTTTCACAAAATATTTTCATGTAGCAATAGAAACTGATTGTTTTGTACCGCCATGGAAAAGTGAGGTCTCTCCTACTAACAAAATGTTTACACAGATTAGCAGTGAAACAAAAGACAAAAATTATATGTAAATACACAGGATGATGTTAAAGTTACTAAAGCCTATTTCACAAAATATTTTCATGTAGCAATAAAAACTGATCGTTTTGTACCGCCATGGAAATGTGAGGTCTCTCGTACTAGCAAAATGTTTACACAGATTAGCAGTGAAACAAAAAACAAAATTTATATGTAAATACACAGGATGGCGTTAAAGTTGCTAAAGCCTTTTTCACAAAATATTTTCATGTAACAATAAAAACTGATCGTTTTGTACCGCCATGGAAATGTGAGGTCTCTCGTACTAGCAAAATGTTTACATTTACCCGTATACTACCTGGAAATGTTTACACAGAGAAGCGGTTACGTCCTGGCACGCAGTTGGCTACGGTCATTCGAACGAAGTGGTATACACGTGAAACAAAATTAAACGTGAAACCAATTTCTTCACACCGCGTTAGAGGAGTCATTTCTCTTTTACGTGACGGGTTTTCAACGCGTTAAGCTGCTAAGATGCGTTGTACGAGAAAATCAGCTACGGAAGGACTAGTTGTACGAAAACATTGGTAAATTTGATAGGTCAAATAATGTTGTTACTGTGAGACGAGCGAGAAATTGTGCAGTATAACCCTTTAACTATTTACGTCGATTATACTCGTCAGAACGAAACGAAGATTTTTCGCATAACGTCGAGTGTACTCGTCATAAAGATTGTTGTATTTCCGGTAGAAAGAAATAAACGCAACACAAATTTTTACGAGGTTTATTTCGAAGTTTATTCTTCAAGCGAAGTTGTTAGGGGACTGCCGTAGACTGAATTTTGAGAGTCCAATTTAAAAATAATTCTGGTTCTTTTTAAATGTGTGGAAAAATGGAGTGATAGGGATGAGATAGGATGAGAAAAATTTGGATTCCAAGGGGTACGGATGAGTTAGGAACCAAAGGACGTGAATGAGTCACTAGGAAGTAAGGATTCAAGCAACACAATGTTTGGAAGAGGATGACTGTTGCGATGGGATAGTTCATAGGAAAGAAAATGATAGGAATCCAACAAGATAAAAAGAATTGCATTCGTATTATTATTGAAGGAATCAAATGTAATTTTGTTGGAAAAAATGAGGAGCACAAACTCTTGTAAACTTAGTTTATTATAACAGAGTATTGAATATTATAATATTAATGTTGCCTACATGGCTTTCATAGAAAAACAATGAAGTAATCACAATGAACATTGATAAAGACAGTAAAAACAAAAGAACTCCTTAAATATTTAAATATACAGGATGGCGTTGGAGTTATTAAATCCTGTTTCACAAATTTTTTTTTCCTTAAGAAGGACAAATAAAGATCTTGTAAAAAAATGTATAAAATATATAAAAATGTATATAAAATATACACTTTAGAATATTCGTTAGTCTGGCAACTTTATTTATTTTAATTCACAATAGCTTGTATTAAGCTGAAACAACAAACTCTATGGGAAGTACCATTTTAAAATGGTTTTATTTTTCAAATGAACAAACATTTCGTATGCATTTCTTAGTTGATCGTGCGGTGTGATAGTTCAGAGCACTAAAGTTATAATACGATATCTATATATGGCATATTTTTTATCAATGAAGTAAATTTCGTTTGTTAGCAACAAATAAAGATATGTATTTTCTAAGAAACCAACATGCAGCGTTTGATTGTTTGTCAAAATATGGCTGGATAACGGTTTGTGCCGTTGGACTGTTCTGTCTGTCGATCGAGAATCGAAAGAAAAAATAGAATTATATTAATTAGGGTAGAGGATTAAATATCTCGAGTAAAAACCTAGTACAATCTATGCTAAAATAAATTAGTTTCCTGTTAAAAGCGAAATAATTGTGAAAAAGTTTTAATAACTTTTTAAAAGGGAGGTGTCATATATTCAAAATGTAATTCAAAATTGAGTCAATAAATATTATTCTTAATAAACGTTTAACAGTGTTAAATCTGAACAAATTTTACATTAATCTTAACCATAATTTGACAAATTATTTATTTTGTATACCTTACTACTTATGACAATAAAATACTAATTCATATGACACCTATTATTATTTTTACCTCACAATCATTTATGTTCTTTACTATGTAAGTGCATAACACTACAATCTGTAGTAATACATTTTAATTGAATTTTATAGAAAACAGTGAAAAATTGAAGAAAGCTTAACACAAACTGGAAGAATCTTCTAGACATGACCAAGAGTCGCTTTCGAGTCATCACCTGTGTGGTGAGTTTCAGTCAGTTTTATGCGAATAAAATATTATATATTGACGCTGATTTCATACTCATGATCTATTTTCGAAATATTATACGGTATAATAGTTGCATAATTTTATACGATGTTTACATCAGTCGCGTTTAATTACTCGAATTTCTCACGGTAACCCGAGCAATAACGGAACTGCTTAAAGAGAACTGAATTAACAGCAGTTACTCGTGAAAGCTTATTAAGCGTATAATCGTTGGCTATGGGCATGGGCTGCGATGAGATAATAATTGGTCGCTATTAAATGTGAATAATTCAGAGGGAATATAATCCCGTTGAAACGAGAAAATGAGTTGTGATGATAATAATATATATAAGATAATAATAATAATAATTTGTGATGACCACGCTTAACGGTGCTTGTCAATAGATAACAAAATTATGTTATCGGTGAATTTGGCGAGTTTTGTATTTTTACAAACATGCAGAGGATGCAAAAAGCATTTACCTACTGTTTTTTTTATGTTTATTAATAAAATATATTTTATTAATCAAAATATGTATGTGCTATTTAAGTTGACGAGTGTTCATCAATAAATAGCAGTACGTTTTATATTATTTTCATGAAACACTGAACTTTTACATTTTATTAAGTTAGGAAATACACTTTATATTAACTTATATTAATTATAAATAACTTATATTAATTTACTTCAATCTGGAAGTACTTTTACATTGAATCGTTGTTTATACATCAGAAGGAGAATTAATTGGGACCTAGGCGAAATAATATTCCCTTTTTTCTGATGATATAACAGACAAAAGTTTAAGGCGCCAGGATAATGTAAAACATAATTTTATGATTCGCAAATATTGTTTATCTATTCATTTTTATCGTCAGTATGGTAGAACACTATTTATTGATTAGCATAGAATAGAAATTTTATTTATTCTGTTATTTCTTATTAATTAATTAATTTATTTTCTTTGATCCTTTTGAATCTTAAACTTTTGTCCGCTAGTGTAACTGTGTTAATGTTATTTGGGATATGTATTTAGTAAGTTTCAAAGAAAATATTAAGAAACTTCCAATATA